>CM065300.1:12205199-12477699 GCA_032871835.1 Dipteronia dyeriana | reverse complement strand
GGTGGGATAAAATTTGGTGATTTTTATCACACCTTGTCCTATCCAGTCTCATGTTAAAGACGTGTCAAACGTGGGATAAGAAAAAATTATCTCACATTGTTTCGTCTTGTCTCGTCCAATGTACCAAATGCACCCTTAGTGCACAAGTTAAAACACCATAAAAGGAAAATCAATCTATATTTATTGTATTCTTTAATAGTGTTTTACTATGTACCTAATAGCACATATTAATATTATCCTTTAATTAAACATCAACTAAATAAAACTCAAAACTGTTGAATATATGAGATTAGAAAAATAGTAATATAATTATATCACGTTGTTTTACTCACCAACATGAGTTATATATTTTATTTAGTGGATGTTTAATCAAAGGACATGGTTAATATGTGCGATTAGGACACATGTTAAAACACTATAAAATGTATTTATTATCTTATTTTTATATTTATTGTGATTAAGGACAATAAATACAATGTTTAACATTTTTTTTTATAGTGTTTTAAGTTTTACCATATATCAGGGTATACGTTAACATTATCCTTAATTAAATAATGTTTAAACTTAGGAATGTAGTTAAACTGATAAATGGATGAATTTAGGATTTAGACAAATAACTTCCAAATCAACGAAAGTAGAGAACCTATCTTATTCGACCTATTGACATCTTATCACAAATAGATCGTGAATACTAAATTAGATTTGGAAAGTAAGGAACCTGTCTCTATTCGACCTATTAACATCTTATCACAAATGAAACGTGAATACTAAATTTCTAATCTTCTCATTGGATTATAAAAAAAGAACCTTATGCATCATTTTCGTGACTTAAATGCTGCACCAAAGGCTATGTTTTTGGCCGCCCAAGTGCCCAAAGGTATTGAAAATGTGAAATGTGAAGAAAAAGAAGCAAAATATACGGGTAAAGGACTAGACAGATGAAGTGAAGTTGGAACTATCAACCATATAATAAATGTATTGTTTCAATCAAAAAAGAAAAATGTATTGTTTTTGCTAACGTGTGTATGTGAAGAGACATGATTAATGGAAAATATTAATTAGTGCCTGTCAAGCAACTATATATGCATCTGTCTGCTATGAAAAAGGAATTGCACCATTTTTATATTATTACTAATTAATTAAGTTGTGATTTAATAATGCTCTCTTGACCAATCATAGTATCAATGTTACTCCTAGGGTGTTTGTTTTTTGAATCTGAAGTCTTAAAGGATTCGAAATATCCTTTAAGACATCTTGTTTGTTTATTTCAGGCATCTGAAGTCTCAAAAAACAAAAAAACAAACATCTTAAGTTTAAAAGTCAGGAATTGTGGCCGAAGTCTGAAGTGTTATGGGTCTGAAATTTTTTAAAATTTTCTTCCCAAAATAACCTCTCACTACTTAAATAATTCCAATTTTACCACTTCATGTATAAACTCATTCCTTTGAGAAAAAGGTAGGAAAACTGAAGCCTCCAACGTCACACTGGATCTTCATCAACAGAGAAGAATGCATTTACTGGACTGTGAGGACAATTTAGTTGCTTGGATTTTTGTGTTAGGCTTGTGTAACGCTTGTTTTGGTTTAAAGTTGATCCGATTATATAAGAGACAATTTTGAAAATTTTATACTCATAGAATAAAATGATTTAATTTAGTTAGGTACTCATAATTATAAAATTTTAAAAATGGTTTTTTAATTAGTAAATATAAAAACTATTTTATTTGATTACAGTTTCAACAAAAAAAAACAAAAATTAAATTAGAAAGTTAAAGTTTTTTTTTACTAATAATATGCATATCATCGTTAATAGTACTCTAAGAGTATAAATATCAAATGACAGGTTTTCAGATGTTGTGTTTTGAAAAAACAAATAACTTAACTATTTAATTCAGATTTTAGACATAAAAAAACAAATATATTGTCTATATTCCAGATATAAGACCTATTAAGATTTCAAGATAGTTCAGACCTATTAAGATTTCAAGATAGTTCAGACCTATTTAGATTTCAGATAAAAGAAACAAACGTCGCCTTATTTTTATTTTTATACCTTCTTTTTTTGAAATAAATGTTACTCTTACTTGACACTTCTAAAACCCACATATTAATTTCTAATTATGAAAAAACTAGTAAATACAAATATACATCTATCTTTAATGAGTAATGCTAGATTGCAAATTTTATAGACCATAATCTAACATTACTCATCAAACGGAAAGATATTTTTTTTAGTTAATGAACTTTACAGAATTCAAGATTTTTTAAGTTTTTTCTTTGTAGGAGATAAAATAAATGAATCTAAATTCATTATTTTCTGATCAAATCATCCCTGTAAGAATTTAGAAGGATGTCAACTTGAGCACTTCTATTGACACATGTTTAAAGTTGGCAAAAGGATAAGAATTAATGAATTATCATATTCCACATGTAAAACTTATGAAATAGTTATTTTGTAACGTAGAGAAACCTATATAGTTATAAAGTCACAATCCTCCCACGAAAAATATGAGAAATTTCACAACTGAAAGTTGCTCGACAACTACTCCATAAAGTAAGGGGAGTAAATAAATAAAAAATAAAAAAGTAAAAAAAAGTCCACCGCATTATCAGGGCGTGTAATTCTTCAATAAATAAGTATTACTAAAGATTTTGAAATTTTGGAATTGCTTACTTATAGTAATCCAAATTTACCTTACCATATCAGTGCAATGCCTTTTCCCAGAATCTCAGTCTCAAATAGAAAGAAAAAAAAATGTAATTTAATGAAACAGGAAGAAAATATATATTTTAGTTAACATGATATACGTGATTCTCTCGTAAGGGATTATTTATTTTAATTTTGATAAAGGTTTAAAGAAATAATATTCATTCTTATTAAATCACAAAGATTCCTATATATATAAGTAAATATGTGTCTAATAAAATGACACATATATAACTAACAAATATTTAATAAATCTGACTTTTTTCAAATTATTTAATGTGGTTTTTCTGTTGCACCAAGCAGAAAAAAAAAAGAGAATATGCGATTTTATGGAACCCCATTATTTTCCAACTCATTGCCATGCTTGCTTTTAATGCAGTCATAGATTCCATCTTCTTATAGACTTACAAACTTGCAAAACAGAAGTGTTCAAAATCAAAAGGCTTCGGAAAAGTTATGTAAGTGTTTTTTATTTACCGTTTTTCTTTACGAAATCAGTATTTTTGGTTTCAATTTTAAAATCCGAAAATATGTCTATTAGCATATAGTAAAAGTTGTAGTCCTAAGATAAAAATACTAAAAATGCGTTCGGTAAGTTAATCCAATAATATCAAAAATTATAATATCATATTTAAATTTTATTTAACATTATAACCTAAAAAAAATTGATTCAATAATTGACCGCTTTCCTATTATTTTTTCTTTTGTAATTCTTAAATTTGAATAAAAAGTGGGTTAATAATTCATTACAAATAATTATCAACTAAATCAAAATTTATAAATAAACATTAAATTTTTATTTAATAACCCTTGATTTATTTTCATGTAATTTATATTTAATAAAAATTTAATGTTTATTTATAAATTTTGATTAAATATAAATT
This sequence comes from Dipteronia dyeriana, assembly GCA_032871835.1. Classification (NCBI taxonomy): domain Eukaryota; kingdom Viridiplantae; phylum Streptophyta; class Magnoliopsida; order Sapindales; family Sapindaceae; genus Dipteronia; species Dipteronia dyeriana. The sequence goes on along the minus strand of CM065300.1, from coordinate 12,474,109 downwards.
ACATGAAAATAAAATTAAGGGTTTTTTTTTAGCAAAAATACCATACTTTAGGGGCTTAACAACATATATCCTATTAACCGAAAATTCGTTCTAGGTGAGGAATCTCAGCTAACACCATCAGGGCCACAACCTCGAGTAGATCGCGGTCGGAGTAGGTACCTTCGGTACCGGTTTCACGTGTAAAGACGGATGAGACAAATGAAGGAATGATGGTATATTAGATGGTATTCTTTTATTGAACAATGCGATGAGTACAATGAAATGATGAACAATACAGTGATACGAAGCTTTCGGCTTCTATCTCTCTTACTTAACTAATTGGAGGTGGTGAACTCGTATATGTCAATAAATGGATCTAACTAACAAAGGTGATAGCTAGGCTTAATGCTGACTACAGAATTAAACGATAACTCTTTTGGTTTTAGATGTCGATCTCTCCTTCATTTTCTTCGTTCTATTATCTCTATATTTATACACGTAGTGGCTAGGGTTTTTCCTTGACGTACAATCCAAAGATCACTGGATTGATCTCCTTTCCCAATTTGTTGGAATTTTTTGTTTAATGTGATTAACCCTGGAGAATCAACTGCGAGGGATATCTTGGCGAGAAAAGTGTTTGTTTCCCTTTTGAACCCTTTCATCGTGACAGTGTGTATGATATAGAACAGGTAGTTGACTCTTACATGGTTTTGAGGGACCATCCTAAATTCAATCAACGATATCTTTTCAGTTCACAGCCTTTGGTGGTGAGGCACGTCGTTTTTCGGCCAAATTCCATCTTTTGGGTCCCGAAATTGCAGTTTTTTCATTTTAGAAAACTTTCCTTTGTAGTCATAAGTTGACTTTGACAAGTCATAATTGTCTACTGTCAATTTTGGCTTGTTTATGGTCGTTAGTATATTTTATTTTCGCAACTTTCGTGATTTTGCTATTTTTAGCAGTTTTTGTTATTTTTTATAACTTTTGCTATGTAATCTCGTTTCTTGTCCAATAAGGATTCGGGTTAGGTTTTTTCATTTTAAATAGCCTTATAAGCCAAAAGGCTCATTAGCATTTTATTCAATAAAATTTCAGAAGTATTCTCTTTATTTTTTGATGGATTTCAGTTTATATAGAAATTAGACATCAGTCTATTTCTTTAGTGTTTTCCACCGCGTCAGTGTACGTGGAGCTTATTTATAGTTTGGAGAACAATTTGACTTCCTCTGTTAATGGTGTGACACCTTAAAGCATCAACCTGGTGATATGGCAATGTAACTCGGAGTACAAGTTTGCTGGCGAGGTGTCCTGAGGTACCATCATGGTGAGGTGGTGCTTGACCGATGACAATAGGGAGGTGCCTCGGGGTACCATTTCGGTAACAGGGTGTTTGATCGATCTCATTGGAGCTTTTCGATCTTCTAGAGGCGTTACGTGCATCTTCCTTTCTGCTAGAGAGATAAGAGATACACCTCGATGGGATAACAGAGCGGTTGTCTAGGTATTTGGGCACCAGTGGACGGTGAAGGTGCATGAGCTTCGTCTTGATCTTACAATGATGTCGTCCCGAGTTTTACTAGGCCTAGTACTTCGAGGTAGACCATTATGTCTGGTACATATTCAGTGCATAGAGATGCTTTCTATCAAGTGTTAATTAGGTAGAAAATTTCCCTTTGGACCCTTGTCAAATTTGTCTATTAACATATCCTAAAATCGAATTAAATTGCAAAGCTACCCTATTCTTTTCAAAATGCTCTCACTCATCACTCACCATTTTTATTATTCTTATTTATTACTCTTACCAACCAATTTATCAAACAAATAAACTAAACACTATCTAACACAATTTCCCTACACTACAACATTCTGTTTCCCACACTTTTGTTTTCCAATTTTAGGCTTTAAAAACATTGAAGAAGATTATATAAAGTAATTCGAAGGTAAACAATACATTCTAAAATTACTTTTTCAGCCTCATCAGTCTTATTTTGAGGGCTTTGAAATACCCACGATTTTTTTCTTTAAATTTTATGAAAATTAAATTTCCCTTGCAGTTTTCAAAGCTTGAAAAAAAAAAGTGACATGAAAGAATGTTCAAGATAGTATGACCCGACATCAGGTCACTTTGCCCTGAAGCTATAAATTCTCGGGGCGACTGGTCACCTTGTCGGCTTGTCCTAAAGGTTTTAATTTTGTCTTTGAAGCTTTTTTCAGGGCATACAAAAAAAAATTGGGACAGGATGACCTGACATCGGATCACCCTATTCCAAGGCTTTAAATTGTTAGATGGTGTTTGATAAGTTGGTTGGTAAAAATAATAAACGAGGATAATAAGTATGGTGAGTGATGAGTGACAACATTTTGAGAAGAATAAGGTAGTTTTACAATTTAATCCGATTTTAGGGTAGATTTACTATTAAACCCATAAAATAGAGCATTTTTTATTAAAAATCCAAAACATAAATTATTATTATTTTGTTTAAATCTTACTACTTTAAACGCAAAATGAATGCTAAAAAAATGGGTGTTGTGTTGTGAAAAAAAGTTGCATAATTCTTCTCCAACCAGGTTTGTCAGGTTCTGCTTGACTGCTTGTGGATGGTAATTGTGGACTTTACTAAACCAAGTTCTGGCACCGGTCCTCCGTTCCGTTCGATGAGTATTATCCAAACAATCAATAATCCCATAGAAAAAACTATTCTACTAAATTAACTCTAAATCAACTATCAAATTCATATAAAAATTTAGCCAAACAATAGATTAACAAGATGATAATAATAATAACAATAATAATAATAAATTCAAATATATTGATTTAAAAATCCTAAAGGATTTTTTCTCTCATGAACACAAATGATATGTTCATAGTATACAAATACACATCACTACAATTTTATCATTTAAGTAACATAATTTCAATAATAATAATATATATGAGTAAAAATGTGTAAAGTGTATTAGTACGAGAGAAAAATTGAGTCATAAGGAAATGCAAATAAAAATAAAATCTTTCTAAAAGGAAAAACTGAAAAAGGAAAAAAAAAAAAAAAAAACAAATTAGATCGGTGGCTCCAACACGGGTTCTTTCATGGAGTCGGATCTGTAATTTCATGGAGTCTCACAGCGGCAAATTGGGAAGAAGAAGAGAAGAAGAAAAAAGGAAGCAAGTGTACTGGGAAGAATGAAGCGACCTGGGAAGAAAATGGAAATACAATGTGAGTTTTTTTTATTCAGTTTTTTTTTTCCTTAAAAAATGGAAAACATATTTTAGTTGTTTTCCTGGTTTTTCAATTTTAATGTTGCTTTTGTTTTCCTTTTTTTTTTTTTACTAAACAAAATGAAAAGATGGATAACGGTTACGAATTCAAAATTATTTTTAAAAAATAAAAACAGCCTAAAAAATGCTTACCGGATATTCCATGTTTTTTTTTTCCTTCTTTTCTTGACAATATCACAGTATAATACCTCTAGGAACAAAATTGCTATTACAATTAAATCGGAATCCTAAAAAGATAGATGCAAATAATACATGACTTTTAGATATTTGTATTGAATATGAGAATATATATATATTTTTTATTATTTTTACTATTTTTTTTGTCAATGTGGATAAACATTCAATAGAAATATTGATATGTTACTACTTATAAACTTAAAAATGTATATTAATATTAGAAATATTGATGTGTTACTACTTATAAACTCAAAAATACATATTAATATTAGAGACACTCTTGTACCTTTTCTTTGAATTTTTTTATATAAATTTAAGTTTCTTTATTAAGAAATGACTCGAACCCACAATCTCGTAGTATTGGTTTAAGGGATTTACTACCGAACCAACCTAGCTCTTGTACCTTATACTAATTATGATTATCTCTAAATTCTAATCAAGATTTTGATTATTCAAATGCATCATTCAAGGTTATTTTGGCCAAATAAATATTTCCTAATAATCAAGAAAACACTCATAAATACCCTAAAACAAAGAATTAGTTGTCCAAAAATAATGTCTCAACTTGTGTCTAACCAACCAAATTATGCTATATGTATACACTTTTTTTAAGAGTGGTGATAATGACACCCCTAAAAAATTATATCTACATCCTTTTCGTAATCACATCCATCAATTTTTTTAAAAAATCTCTAAATTGTAAATAAACCTCACTAAATACCAAAAATATCATTTCTTTAATTATACTGCATTGTATTTTTATAAGTACACTACATCGATGACTATTTTTATGTTATTTAGTCAATTTAATTATTATTTCAAAATTTATTATTATTTTAATTCTCTTACTATCCCTTCTCTTTCCTACTTCTTTTGTCTTCTTGGTTTTTACAAAATCAAACTCTATTATGCAATAAAAATCAATTTTAAGATTTTTATTAGAGAACCACTTTCTGTTTGAGAGAGTTGTAGGGATGCAATATTTGTACCATATCTCAAGTGACATGGAAGTAGATATGTGTTAAATGATCTTAAAAAAAATAGATGTTCAATAAAATTGAAGAGCATTTAATGTTTTGTTTAAAAAAAAACATATCATATTGATAAATATATGAGAGAAAATAAAAAATAACCATAACTATTATGAAAAATTTATTTTTAACCACATACGAAAATTTATTTGTTAATAGCCATTTAAAAAAAAAATCAGTGTATATCCGTAAATTATAAAAATACCCCTGGATTTGATTTTTTTTTAAAAACTGAAACCAAACTTGAAATCATGACTAAAATTTGGAACCAAACTTGAAATCACGGCTAGGAACTTGAAACTTGAAACTTGAAAACTTGTTTTAAAAAATGAAATTTTGAAACTTGAAATCGTGTTTAAATTGAAATGTTGAAACTTGAAAGTTGAAAGTTGAAATGTTCTGGGTTTTTAAGTTTTTCATTTTTAAATTTTGAAACTTGAAATGTTGCCTAAATTGAAATATTGTAAATTGAAATGTTGAAACTTGAAATGTTGACTAAATTGAACTGTTCAAACTTGAAATGTTCTGGGTTTTTAGTATTTCGTTTTCTTTCATTTTTTTTCAGCAAATCTAATCGTCCGCGGAGGGGGAGCTTGACGGCGTTGCTGGACGGTCGTGAAGCCCAGGCGACGGCACTCCGGCAAGTCGTCGATGACATGTGAGAGAGAAAGGAAAGGAGAGAGAAATAGATGTGAGTGAAAGAGAGAGAGAAAGAAGAGAGAGAGCTGCGGGAGAGAGAAGAGAGGATGGGTGAGAGAGAGAGGAGGCCAGCGACGGTTCGCCGGCTGGAGAGAGAGATCGGGGAGAGAGAGAGATGATTGGAGAGAGAGAGATCGGGGAGAGAGAGGAAGGAGAGAGAGAAAAAAGAGAAAATATAGAGAAAGTGTTTGGGGATGATTTTTATATGGGGGCATTCAAGTAATTTCTCAAAAAAATGGCTATTAAAAAATAAAATTTCATATGTGGTTAAAAACAAATTTTTCATAATAGTTGTGGTTATTTTTAGCAATTTCCACTAAATATATTGTCAAAACAAATATTGATAAATAAAAAATAGTTAAAATGTGTTTTAAAGAAATAAAAATAATAATAACATATAGTTAATTTAAAAATCTATTTATATACATAGTGATTTTATTCTCTAATAAAAAATAATTTAAAACTTTATTTATTCACTATCAAATTTGTGTCATGATTTTGAATCATTTTCCATACTTAACAATTAATTTGTATTTCCTTGAAAGAGATGAAAAATATTTTTAAAAGAGAATATAGGGTTTATTAAAATGGAAAGAGTATTTATGATATATGTTAATATCAAACTATTAATAGGAATATTTTTTTTTACAAAAGATTAAAATAGGAAACTAATTAATAATTATTGGTAGGTATACTATGAGCATCTCCTATGTGGTATAAATATGGACTTGATAGACGATCAACTTAAAATTTATTCTCCAATGCTTCCGTTTAAAATATATTTGGTTTTAATGACGGTCTAATTTTATTTTCTATTTTCATTTTTATTTTATTTTCTTATCAAAAATAGATAAAAAATTATATCAATTTTAAATGTTTGTTGAGTCAATCTAAAAAAAGGTTGTACAACAGACCGTCTAAAAGTGGACATTCACGTTGACAATATCTAATTTTTTTTTGTCATGTCAGCCTAAGGTTTAATATACACGATTGTATTGAAGAAATATTTTTTAATAGAATGTCTATTAATCTAACGTGATATTTTTTTTTTCACAAGTTACGCTCACATTAGAAATGCTCTTACCAGATGAATCGAATCTCTTAACATTATTATCATGTCAATAATAATTCATAAATAAACTATTTTTATATTGAAATTTAGAAATACTCTAACAAACATATTAAAGGTATTATTGAATTTTAAAAAATATACTAATTTAAGAAGCAGATATAAATATCATGATCTTTTTAAAAACTAATTTGTCGGCGGTAAACATGGCCTAATTTGATTTAAAAATATCATTTGAATCCCAAAAGAAACTCATAAGGAAATTGTGCAACTTCTTTCGCTTTCAGTGTACATTTGTATTATTGGATAGTGGATTGTCTAATATATTTTTTTTACTTAAATTAAACATTTATAAATATAATTATAAATATTTAATTAATAAATAATTTTTTAAAAGATCCATTCTCTCTCTTCCGGTCTCCTCTATCACCGGAGGTTAGGATGTATATTTTTCAGTTTGATTTGGATTAAAACTCAATATCAAACCTAATCAATATGGATAAGTTTAACTATATTTTAACTCGATCCAAACCAAACTTAAGTAATTTTCCAAATAGATTCAAACCAAACCAGAAAAAATAGATGAATTTATCGGTTTAGATTGAAACTCATTTTTTTTTATTGTTATAAAAAATATAAACGTTTACATTTTCCATCTATCTCCCGATAATTAAATGCTTGAATAGAACCAGAGAAAAGGCTGCAACTTCTCAGCCGAAATTGTAGATTACAAAAAATTACACCTGCAACCTCACAAAATTACACAAACTGAAACAGAATAATATGCACACCCTTACCGGAGGTTGTAGATCCACTGAAGAAGCACAAGTATGAAGGAGGCGTTTGTCTTCCCCATGAAAGAGGTCAAAGAGGTCATGCCTACTTTTTTCTTCATGGAGGTGAGGTGCATTGCAGTGTGTACCTCCTCCAAAAGCAGTGTTCTAACAAGCGCTATGCGCTAATAGGGCAATAAGTAATTCCTCTATAGAGGATGGAGGCAATAGAATAGAGAAAAAGAACGTTTTATTCGTTTGGGGTTTCAAAACGATATCGTTTGCTCAAACCTCAAAACATCAGTTTAGGCAGCGTCTGATAAGTTCCTATATCCTCCAACTTCAAGCTACAATCTGACATTCCCATGAGTTTGTAAACAAAAAAATTGGGATTTTTCTAGCTAATGAAAAACTAGAATAATTTTGTAAAAAAAGACCTAAGAAAAATAAATAACGTGAGATCGTCATGATCCTTAGTGAGATCATCGTGATACTTTGTTACTCTCACTTCAACTATATTTACGACAAATTATCATCATAGTCAATAAAATCATTAAAGAAAATAAATGCAAAGTAGATACATATCATAATCTGCCTACAATATCACAACTTCAAGGTCCTGTAATTCTCTGATGCATGGTGATATGTCAAACAACAAAGCATGTGACCACATGAATTTAATTATTTAGATGCTATTATATAGCATTCCATACCCCATATAATACTGAAAGCAAAAATAAATATAGAACTATTAAATTTGTAACATAGAGTTCTACATAATCTTTCCAGCAAGAAAAAATTTAAAGATTAAATAAAATAGTACATGCTGAAAGTCATTAACTGTACTTACAGATAAACTTTCAGCTTGGGTTCTTATCAGGCTCAGATCAGGAAGGTTAAGATTATATAGATCACTGCACTCCCTAGATCAGGCCGGAAGCACAAAACTAAAGTCTTACCGGAAACAGTTTGGAAGCAAAGACTGCTGCCATTTGAATCGTAACCAGCATCACTGTCATCTAAGATTGAAAAAGAAAGTTTATATCAGGGTGGTATCACTTGTTCATTTCCTGCAAATAGCTGGTAGCTTGAAAATCACATTAGACAACTTGGTCAAATGAATGTGTTGATAATTATGTGGTATACAGGTTCCATCTAGATACAAGAATTTTTATATGTAGAAATAAAGAAAAAGTAGCATCACCATTTATTTTTATGGTTCTGTTATAGATATGTATTTGTGATAGGTAATTCTAGTCAAGAAACATTTACCAAAACAATTGATTTTGCATAAAAACGTGCTTTTCAATGCAATATAATAATTATGTTCAATGAGAATTCAATATAGCATACTAAAAATGGGTGTCGGATCTTCAACATATCTAGCAATGCATCCGTTTCTAGACCAGAAATAAAGTAGAATATACTACTGATCAAATGAATTCACACCTCAACATCAGTTCTTATTCAACCTATTATTCCTCTTTTCTATTTCCTTGATCATGGTGGTATTAAACTTGTTGTCAACCCTCCAAAATTTGTTATAATCTAAGATAAAATATAGTGAAAATTGTGCACTCTCATTCTCTCTTAATCAGAACTGCTTCAATAAATACAGCATTATTTATAATGTCCACAAAGCATGTAATAAACAACAAAACATAAAATCACACCAGCATCCTGATAATTCTCTGCAGACAAATTACTAGAACAGCTTTCAAGTAAATTCCATACCTATGGTAGCTGCCTCCATAGTGCTGGCCGATCTCTTGATATAAGAAGAACACGAGATGCCAGGTAATCAAAAGAAGGGGCATATAAATCATCCGGGCCTATAGTTTCTCTAACATTTTGATTATTGCTATAATCACCTGTGAAGCACCGTAACTCGTCATCCTTCAAGGCATCAAAAACAAACAGTCCTAACCCAGAAACACCCATGACAACATTTGAATTTCCCCAAACTTGTGTTATGGCCGAGCAATGTGAATGAGCATTGGATTCTGGCAGAGAGTAAGTGCTAAACAGCCTCTGTTTCCTCAAGGAGAACTGCAGCACCTGAGAAGAGGACTGCTTTTTACCTGCTGACCTCACATTAGCGCAACCAAGATAGATTGAATCCCCACGAGAGAACACTGACTGTACATTAATACCAACTTTTGGAATCCTAAGACCAACGCCAGATGGCTGGCGGAAGTCCAAGATATTAATAGAATCATGTGTGCAGAACACACCATCATTTCCTTCAGCTTCTGCAGAAGTCACTCTGTATTTCAAAATTCAAATATTATTTAGTATTATTTACCATGGCCTCTTCATATGCATATTCAATTACTCACATATCTACAAATGCAAATAATAACAGAATGAATGGCATAACAAGCCGGAGAGAAGAAAAACAGATAAAGTGAGACAGGCAAACAATAAAATAAGTTATAAAGATACATATATAGAATAAATTATATAGAAAATTCCATGACATGATCACTTGAGACAGCAATATGTCAACCAGCAAATGCCTAATATTAAAATGTCAGTTACTAGTGGAAGCTTGGATTATAAGCCTCACCTTTGGCGAACCCCACCACCTAATTCAGCATCAGTGTTATTCACATGAAGAGCTGAGATTTTTCGGCCGGATGAAGGAACAGTTATTAATGGATGAGGATTTAGAGAGTTCACATCCCAGAAGGATATTGCATCAGCTTCTGCCACAACTACTTTTCCTCTGTTTCTCCACTGCAAGGGGCTAGAATAATCCATAGTTAATATAGGCTTTTGAACCTCCCATTTCATTATTTGCTCACCATCTCGGATATCATAGATATTGACTTCCCTCTGAGAGCTGGCTGCTGAGATGATAAGAGGCCCACATGGTTTATACCACCATTGCTGAGTTTCAGGTGATAATAAACTAGACAAACTGTTTCTTCTATATGTACTGTTATTGGGTAAAGGACCAAGAACTGTTCTTGAACTGAAGGTTCCACCACCTTCGGTGTGAAAAGCCCGCACATCTTTGGTATAAAAATCCCATGAGCAAAATCCTGAATCTAGGGTATTCCCAGCAGATGCAGCCACAACATATCTTCCTGAGCAACCATCTGCACTAGCAGCACGGATGATCCAACAATCTCTCCATATACAAGGCGAAACTCCTGCTGGGGGATTGTACACTGCCTTATCCTGAAACGAAAAAATGGACCGTCAATGAAAAAACAAATCCTAGATGCTATACTGTCAGTTACTTTGCATCCATGAAACCATCATTCTCTACGTATTACTCTAAAACTATACGACTGCCTAAATGTGCTCATAACATGCATAAAAAAAATAATGACAAAACATTCAATTCAAGAAGTCCAATAACAATAACAAGAATCGGCAGCAAAGCCTCCAAATTCTTTTGCGAAAGGTAGAACATGACAACATATATTAGACAAGCACTGATGCACAGAAATTGGATTATAACTTATGTGTTAACATTAACATACAGTATTCTAAGAAATGTGACAACTTATGTGAGCCAAAAGCTAACAATAAGAAAATTCAATTTTATTAATATAACAATGAAAGATGACATGAAGATTCTGAAACACAAAGAAGATGGTGTACCTCACAATTTGCAATATCATAGAAAGAGCATGAGCCATCATCATGGGCAAGAAGAACCGACTCTCCTTCTGACACAAACCAGCCTCCTGTTGAAGTCTTTTGACCTATTTCATTCAGTTGATACAAACAACTATCTTCTGCCTCCTCACCAATCCCAATTCCTTGTATGTTCTCCTGATCATCAAACTCCTCAAGCCTTTCATCAGTCGTGAGAATGAGCTCAGCATCATCTTTTCCATCGAACCTCTTTGACAAACCTTGCTCTCCTGAAGTTGCATTGTCATCTGTTTCTTGAACTTCATGACATTCTAGATCAACCTCCTCATCCCTTGCGGTGACCTTAACTTGACCCTCATCCAATGAAGCCAAGAACTTCAATGTTATTGAGTTCTCCTCAACAGAGCTCAACAAATTCTCCTCCATCTTTGAATCATTACTGGGTCCTACAACATTGGATTCGCAACTTTGTGAGCTCTGGGTCATTCGATTTTTAAGCAACTTATGATGAGGAAACAGTCTAGCTTCCAGTTCCTCACTCTTGAATACCTTAACAGGACTTTTCACTCTATTGACTCTCTTACCTGGACTTGTCTCAAGGTTCTCTCTACCTCCATCGTCATTTCCCACAATTTTTGAGCTACCACTTTTACCATCAGAATTTCCGACGACATTACCCATCGCCTTCTCAATCCCTGAAATCTTTTCCTGAATATCAGAAATAATAACCTTTGATGCATCTGGATTATTCATATCCAACATTTCCTTAGTCCTCTTAATATCCGAAGCAATTCTCTTCACCTTCCCTTCCAAAAATGAAAGCTTCTCATGAAGCTTATTTGAATATCTCACCCCAACCTGATCACTCACACCTTCGCTCAATCCCTTCTCTTTCACAATCTCCAAATCCTTCGACACACCCCAAGATTTCAAATCATCCTCTTTTAAACCAAAATCTGTACTTGCCCCTCTCTTTTCAATTTTAGCATTAGGTTTCAAGACAACACCTTTAACCCGGTTTTCAACTTTTGAACGAAATCCTATACTACCCTGTTCATGTCCACTCTCACATTTACCACTAACACTAACTCCACTTGATTTCCCAGAATTATATCTCAAATTGACACCTTTATTACTAATATTTCCCAAAACCCTAATCCCACTTAAAATTCTCTCAGTTTCAGTCTTTCTCTCCAAGTTGATACCAAGCCGATTACTTTCTTTAAGTTCGCCGAAACCCTTTTTTTGACTAACACCTAATTCAGCCCCTTTAACATTACAATCCATAAGTCCCTTTTTTTCGACAGAAACCCTAGAAACCCTATCTTTCTTCAAATCACTATAAACCCCAATAAATTCAGACGGACTCTGGCTCCTACCTCTCGGGACGGATGACGTGGAACGCCGTACGTGAGTATCGCCGTCCCCAGTTGCCTTTTCGACGCGTGGCACCGGCCGGATCGTGGGTTTCTGAGAGCGAGTAACAGGTCCGGGGTTTTCCTTGCCGGAAGAAGATCTTTTAAGGGGTTTATTGGAGACTGAATTTGGGGTTAGGGTTTTGTTGGTGGTGGTGCCGCCGCGATCTCTTTGGCGATGAATCGACGAAGAAGATGAAGACGACATGTGCGGGTATTAGTGTATTAAATGTCTTTTCCTTTGTGTATTTTGATTGGATATGGAAGGTATCAGTAAGTGCTTGGTTGTGTTTTGCTTTCTAAGTTTGTTACTTGTTAGGATCTTCGGGATAGGAGATCGAGCGGGAAATTATCGTTTTGAGTTTTGAACTTCTTTGGAGGGTTATCTTACTGTGTAATACTTTTGTCTGCATATTTTGTACCAGTCACTGCCTGACTGGCTTGCTTTATGCCTTCCAATAGGGAAGGGCCCCATCCGCCATGGGTCTCAATCTAGGGATGCACCGTTTGGAGAATGATGATGGGTACAGGTCCTCCCATCTCCATCCCCACTTCCTAGACACTTTTTCCACCCCCTCCCTCCATTTTCCCAAAATGGGGATGGGGATGTTTGGGGGGGAGGTCCCCCATCGCCATCCCCAATTCTTCATTTTTCCTTTTTTTTTTCCTGTTTTCTCGTATCCCTCGTTCTCCTATTTTCCCATTTTCCTATTTAACTAAAAAATATAAATTAAATTAAATAAAAACAAACATTTCATTACAAATAAAAAATATCAATGGATTATAAATTCAACATAAAATGTTTCAAATAATTCAAATATATATTATAATTATATTTATATACTTTTGGGGAAAATGGAGAAATGACGATCTCCATCCCCATCCCCATCCCCATCCCCATTTCAATTTAATTGTGGGGGAAATGGGGAAATGAGGAAATGGGGATGGGGGGGGGTCCCATCCCCATCCCCATCCCCATTTTAATTTGGGGATGAAAATCATCCTCTCCATTTCCCCATTTTTCAAAAAAAAAACCCCAAATGGGGATGAGGGTGCGAGGAATTGGAACCCCGAAGATAAATGTGCATCCCTACTCAAATATCAATCGGGTCTTGATTTTTGAGGGCAAAATTTACCTTTAAATGGGTTTTAGAAGTGGGGGTGGAGGTAAACATTGCCCCCCGTTTTATATGAGTGTTGATTGAAGATATAAACTTTAAAATTGATTTGATTTTACTTTTATTATGTAAACTCTATTAGAAGTATTTGTATGTATTATAGATTTCCTTAAACATTGACGGATTTTAAATTTTGAATCCTATTTTTCTGATTGGAAAATGGAAATTTGAGATTGAAAACGACAAGAAATGGAAGAAATGTGAGAAATAGGGTTTAGAGGTGGGGGAGTGGGAACCTCCCCCAAAAACACCTCCACCCTAGTCCTCCAGAATGGGTTTTGGGGGGTAAGGGTAAGAGTACCCATTGAAACCCAGGTCCATCCCCGTTTCTCTACCTCTTAAGGCTAAATTAGTCTTTTCATTTCATTTTCTTTTGTAATATGCACCATTATAAACTCAAAATAAAATTTTAAGTTTACATATAAACATTTGTATAATTTCATTTTATTGCAAAACACGTAATTGTTTATTTATTTATTATTATTATTATTATTATTATTATTATTATTTAAAGCATTCATATGGGAAAGATTTTAAGATTTCATATGTACTACTATTCACTTTTGTCTTTTTAGTTCAAATTGTAAATTTAAAGTGTGTTTCACATGACTTCTATTGGCCAAAAGAGATTTTTAAATGTTAAAAATTAATTTTTAATTTTTTAATTTTTCATTATTTTTCAAGTCTTTTAATGTTATTAAAAAAACATTATTTATTTATTTATTTATTTATTTAATTTAACAAAACTCAATAAGAGTACGTAATTACTTAAGTTGTGTCCTAATTAACATTTTCATAGGAAAATGAAAATCTTTAATTTTTATAAATCATTGGATTGATATGAATGATTAAAAATTAATCTTATAACAATACATCAATATAACAAAATCCCTTTAATATTATCCATATGATATTGTTTATTTCTTTTTTTTAGTGAGAAGGTCTATATACTCTATGGAGCAGGACTCCTTGTTGTAGATCAACTATATTTACACCCCTAAAATTGTATACCACTTTCCTAAATACGCTCTTAATTTTGCTATTGATTTTTTCTTTAAATGAAGAGTTTAATTGTTTTTATATATCCAAAAATAAATAAATAAATAAATAAATAAATTAATTAATTAGACAGAAACCAGAAACATCAAGAAGCCAAGACAAAACAGAACCAGTTTGTCCAGGTGTCAGCTGTGACAATTGGTTCCTGTCACACCTTTTATTACTTCTCCTTTTAGTAGCCACATAACACACAGTTTACACAAACAAACATCAATAAAAATCGCAGAAACAAAAACTCCAAAGCTTGAAACCCATATATGGCTTCTCTGACTCTAAGCTCCCTCTTTCATTATCCGACATATCTCGCACACTCTTCTTCTTCTTCCATTAAATGTAATCTTCCCAGAAAACCTCTCGTCGTCACTGGAACTATTATTCGTTTTCAATCTCCAACGCGACTCCGTCTAAGATATCGCAATAGAAGAAGCCTTGTTGTGAGGTCAACTGTTGATGAGGTTTCTGTTCGTGACCCACCACCTCGTCCTCCTTCTGGATCTGGAGACGCCAAGAGTGAGCTCATTGCTTCTGCGAAGCTCAAGTTGCTGGTGAGCTTTTGTTCATTTTGTGGGGTTTGTTTAGTTGATTGATTATTATTATTTTTATTTTTTGCTTCTTTTATAAATTGAACATTATGTGCTTAATTGTAACATTGTTTAGCAGACATGTGAATCGGTTGTTCTGTTCTGTCTCATTGTTTCTTGTTGAGCATGTTCTGCATCCATGGTTTCATTGGTTTGAATTGTTTAATTTAGATGAATAAATGAGTTAACTTGAGGAACAGTAATCACTTTGAATGTTTACTGTTTGCAGCCTGTTGTTCTGCTGGTTATGTAGTAGTCTGATTTAAAAAAAAATGATATTAATTCTGTTATATTGTCTAGACACTGTAGAGGAAATTCTGATGTTGATATCGAGTGCACTGAATTGAGCAGCTCGATTTGAGCTTATTTTTGTTATGGGGTTAAACTTCTTAACTGTGAAATGAATAATTCTTGTTTATGATAGTCAAGGTAGAGAAAGAATGATAAGTATTTCAGTGGTTTTTCTTAGTGTGGAACCTACTTTAACTTTGCAACACAAATACCGTTTACTATGTACATGAGGAATTGAGAATAGTAATTGGGAAGTGATCATAGTGCCTGTAAAAGTAGTTCTTATCTTTGAAAGCCTTAAGTTTGGTTAAGCCATAAGCCGTGTTTCATCTATATGTTTCACTTTGTGAGTTGGATTTAGGAAAAGCAAACAGAAGTCCTGCACTTTATCATGGGACAGGAGTGTTTTGATAGGGATGACTACCTCAATGTGTACCTTCTATTGCCATTTGATAAAAGAAAGAAGGAAAAAATGTGTGAATTGTTTATGTGGCTGATTTAGCAATACAAAAACATGAGTTTAGGGATAATGTGGAGTCCTGTAATTGCGTATCAAACTTTAACAATTTGGGCAACATAGTGTACAAGATTTTAAGCCAAAAATCAAGGTGGAGTGATGGATAATATGTGATGTAACGAGCTTAGTTAAAGTCTCCAATCCTGTGAGTCGGATTGTTATATGCTGACTTGGGCTTACGGTCCCGAAAGAAGGATTTATAGGAATTTGCTATCTAATGTTGCCAAATGAAACTGGATTAAAAGTTTAAAAACTAGTTTCTATTTGGAATATATGAAAACTAGCCCTACAGTGATTGCTGGGGTGGGTGGGGTGGGGTGTGTTAATGA
The DNA here is from genome assembly GCA_032871835.1 of Dipteronia dyeriana. Taxonomy (NCBI): domain Eukaryota; kingdom Viridiplantae; phylum Streptophyta; class Magnoliopsida; order Sapindales; family Sapindaceae; genus Dipteronia; species Dipteronia dyeriana. The sequence continues at coordinate 12,458,122 of CM065300.1, read as the reverse complement.
AATTGCTTGAGTTTTCAAATTGTGGATGCATTCAGCATTAAACCTGCTAAGGTGGGACTGAGGCCTGCATTTCTTAACCAAAGGGATAGATTCCTTTCTAATTGGGTCATTATATATTAAGCTGATTGTGTAAGTCTACAAACTTCAGACCTGGTCATACAACAGAACATTGGACAAAAATGGGGATAGGTTACTTGGAATAAGTGTACTGAAGTTGAGGAATTTGAGTTGAACTAGTCAGGAAGAAGCAAAAGTTCGAGTATAGAAAAACCCATCAACAGTTAGAATGGACAAAATTATTAGTGCCAATGGATGAGGCTTTATGAAAGTTAAAATCTCATTAGTTTTATGCAGATTGGGATTCAAATGTGTTTGAAAGAGTGCAAGAATGGTGTCTGTGTGATACATTGTATGGTAGATAAGCTCAAAGGGAAGCAAAGGCTTTTAGTTTTAGTGTTTTACTTGAACAACCGTATGAAATTGTTTGACATCCATCTTGCTGATTACTCCTTAACACATGGCTTAGTCTGATCCTTAGTGTTATTTGAATATGAGAGTACACATTTGGGAAATATTGAAACCGTGTGTGATTCATACATATATTAATGTACTTTTGTTATCATATGGATTCTGAATGTGCGAAGTTCAACTCTTTAAACTTTTTGAATGAAGGTGGAGATAAATGTAAAATTAACATAGACAGTTAATTCTTTTAATTCTCCATTTTGGAGGCCATTTAATTAGTTTATTACCCTTGGTTTTCGTTGCTTAGATGGATGTCTCCATTCCTAAATTGTAAAGACAGTTTTGAATGAACTATTACCAGTAAATTTATTTTTTTAGTATTAACTTTCACATAGTTTCAAATAAATATGAAAGTGCCTATCAAGAACAAGATGTGTTTGTTGTTTATTATAGATGCAGTATCTTGACATGTAAGGATTGACCAAATGCAGAGTGCTGTTTCTGGGTTAAATAGAGGTCTTGCTGCAAACGCTGACGATCTGCAAAAGGCAGATGCAGCTGCTAAGGAACTTGAAGCTGTTGGAGGACTGGTCGACCTCTCAATTGATCTTGATAAACTGCAAGGGAGATGGAGACTACTATACAGTAGTGCATTCTCTTCTCGCACTTTAGGTGGGAGTCGGCCTGGACCTCCGACCGGTAGGCTGCTCCCTATAACTCTTGGCCAGGTTTGCTATGGTCACCCCTTTATTATGTTGTTTAATGACTTCCTTTATTCATTTCGTTGCATATTGGGTTTTTTTTTAGTACTGCATAGGTAGTGACTTCAGCTGAGCCTTATGCTTTACCTTACATCATAACTATAATTAAAATGGAAAATCAGGCCAATTACCAAACTACACTTAAATTTAAGGGTCAAACCACCTTTTTTAACGTTTGTTTAACGGCAGTGGAAAAATGACAAATTTTAAAAATAGAAGGTTAAATCCCTGTTAAGTCGAACATTAAGGGGGAAAATAATAATTGCCCCAGCTAGCAGCTGTTTGCTGGAATAAGAGCCAATTGCGCTTTATATCATATACTATATGTTTGTATGCCATCTGAAATATGAGAGAATGATTGGGTCGGTCAAGAGTCCGAAATATCTAATACATTCAAACATGTCATCTGATATATAGCACAATACCTAGTATCGGAGATAGCTGTTAGCTGGGGAAATTAATATTTTCCCTCTCTTGACTTGACATCGATTTACCTCACTATTTTTAAAATTTTCCATTTTTCCTCAACTGTTACCCTCCAAACCTTTAAGAAGGTGGTTTGATTGTTAAATTTACGACAAAGCTTCCTCCAAGGGTAATGCCAGTTGATCATTTGATTTGAAGAACCGACAGTAATTCTCATATCAACAATGTAATGAGCAGTTGGTGAACTTAATTGCTCAAAAATCATCGCTTCTATATTAGCAATGTTGATGAAATATATTCTTTTCTTAAATGATTAAAGTCATGAATTTTCCTGTGATCTAAATATATATTTATCGTCTGGTCAGGTCTTTCAACGGATTGATGTCTTAAGCAAAGATTTTGATAATATAGTAGAACTCGAATTGGGTGTTCCGTGGCCCCTTCCACCTGTTGAAGTGACTGCCTCATTAGCCCACAAATTTGAACTCATCGGTTGCTACTTCTCTTAAACTCACTTCTCATGCTCTGATTTCTGCATCTCCTTTTGACATTCGTTGTTATGCTCGAAACAATCCATCTTCTAATTAAGTTTCTGCTTTAAATGATGATAGGATCTGCCAAGATCAAAATAATATTTCAGAAAACAACCGTAAAGACAACAGGGAACTTATCACAACTTCCACCTCTAGAATTACCTCGATTTCCGGATGCATTACGGCCTCCTTCTAATACAAGAAGTGGAAGCGGTGAATTTGAAGTTACGTATCTAGATGCTGATACCCGTGTCACCAGAGGAGACAGAGGCGAGCTCAGGGTTTTCGTGATCTCGTAATTTCTTGGAATCTGCGGTTTCCTTAATGTCACTCAGAAAATCCAAGCTTGTATCAACATGTTATGATTTCATCTTTTTCTTGCCTATTGTTGTTTACCTTACTTGCATACATAAAAGTGGTGAAAAGGAAATCCACATGAAAAGCCTCCTAGAAGTGAAACCATTGCACAGATGTATATTTGTCATATATATAGATGCCGTGTGTTTTTGTTGACTCCAATTCTCGACACTTGAAAACGCACATGATAGTTTTGTAAATGCTGCTTGAATGCTTTCAAGTTTCAAATTTAATAATGCAAGCTAGAGTGATTAATTAGACTTAATTTTTTTTGGCTCTGTTAATTGTCATGATATATTATTCATTTATTATTTTATTTGTTTTTTTTTATTTCAATTTACGTGTTCAAGAAATAATCATTAATCATTAGAGTGATGTTACTAGCACATCCTAGACTAAACTATTTATCTTATTTTTAAATTTTTTGATTTAATTACGTAAAATTATATGGTTTTATTTAATTTTTTGATTTATTTCATTGACTATCATTTTATTTATTTTTCAAACTTAATACAACTCAGACTTTTTTTTAAAAAAAGAAAATACACTTCATCTTTAATATTTATATATAGTTTTCTCAAATTCATTCATATGATTTGTTTTTTCTTCTTATTTCTTGGTAAAATCATTTTTATTAGATGTAATTTTTTTTCTATAGTCGGTTGAATTGTTGGTGGTAGATTGTGAATGTGATATTAATTGTTTGACAGTTTTTTTTTAACGATTGAGTTAAAGTTTTGGTGTGATTTCGTGTTATCAAAGATTAGGTTTTCTTCGTGTGATTTCGTTATTTTTTTTATAAATAACATTAATCTAACTTTGGAAGATCTAGAATAAAAACTACAAAATAATTGATACAAATTACAGTATACTTGGAAGATTTGAAATAAAATAAACCAAGAAAAAAAAAGTAGTAAACATGGATCTAAAATTTGAGAAGAAAACTAAAACCAACATGTAAAACAACAAAATCAATAAATACTAATTAAACATAGTAATTAGTATAAACATGAGAAATATGAGATCGATACTTAAAAAAATAAAAAAATAAAAATAGTAAACATTCAATGATTTGAAATGATTTATGTCATTAAAGTTTTTGTCATTAATGTTTTGAAATAAGGAAAGTGGGAGTTTTATTAGTTTGTTTGAATAAGATTTTTTTTAATAAAGTTTATATGTCTATTTAAATAATTTGATATAAAAAAAAAGAATACTAAATAATTTAAAAAATTAGATATAAATAGTTCAGTGTTGGTGTGTCAATAACACCACTCTAATCATTAATGTGTCAAATATAATAATTAATTAAACCCTCCAAAAAAGAGTAAAAGAAAGGGCAAAATGTGTACTTTGATAATGGACCGGGTCAGGACCTAGATATACTTGACCCATAATAATTTGGGTCGGTCTTTGTACCCGGGCTGCCCATTCAAATTGTTCACGAGAAAAATCAAAATCTCACATGTACGAGAGAAGCTTAAGGGTCTCAGAACTCAGAAGAATAGAGAGACGTTAGAAACTGTAACGGCTATTTTTTACTTTAAACTTCAAAACCCAATTTTCTTTCCGTTCAAACAAGAACTCCATCTCAGCACTCTCTCTCTCTCTCTGCATTTTTCTTCTCTTCTCTCACTTCTTTCAACATTACAGCAAAGTTGAAATTTGAAATTCGATCTCTTCAACACTTTTTCCAGGAAAGAAAAGAAACCCAAATCTTCAAAACCCTCGAACAAATTCTTGAAACCGCTTCTGGGTCTTTAACCTAAAATGGCTCCAACACCAACATCTGCGAAGGGAAATCAAGTCCAAATCAGAACCCCACAGTCGAGACACCGCTTGAATTTCTCTTCAACAAAGAACACAACCACCACCACCCCACAAGCATCTGCAAACCCTAACTCAACAACCAGAGAAACCCCACCTCAAGACCACCCAATTGAAGTCATCGGCAGAATCCGGAACTTCCCCAACACCAAAGAAAAGCCCGTCTCGGTCCTGCAAATCAACCCGGATAAGCAGACCATTAGAGTCAGGGCTGATGTTGGATACAGAGACTTCAGTCTTGACGGGGTTTCTTTGTCGGAGGAGGAGGATCTTGAATCCTTCTACAAGCAGTTCGTGCAATCAAGAATTAAAGCGGTGAAGCTGGGTGAAAAGTGTACAATAATGATGTATGGACCGACTGGTTCGGGAAAGAGTCACAACATGTTTGGTTGTGCAAAGCAGCCAGGGATTGTGTACAGGTCTTTGAGGGATATATTAGGGGATGAGAGTAGTGATAGTGAGGACAGAGTTGGGTTCGGGACGTTCGTTCAGGTGACTGTTTTGGAGATTTATAATGAGGAGATTTATGATCTTTTGTCAAGTAATGGTGGTGCTGGTGCTGGATTTGGAATTGGCTGGCCTAAAGGCAGTGCATCTAAGGTAACTTTTAGTGCTTACTCCTTTTTCTTGAATTCTTGCTTATTATTTTTCTATGTATATGTGTGTGTGGCAGATTGTGTATGTGTTATTATTTCTGCTTTTTGTATGATTTCAGATGATAATTGGTGTTAGTTTTGTCACTGTTGGGCTCACTTAAAGTAGATAGTATGTGTTATTATTGATTTATTTCTGCTGTTTATATGATTTCAGATGATAATTGGTGTTGGATTTGGCATTGTTGGGATCACTTAAAGTAGTTAGTATATGTGTTATTATTTATGCTGTTTATATGATTTCAGATGATAATTGGTGTTAGATTTTGGGTTGTTGGGCTTACTCACTTAAAGTAGATACTGCCTTTTATTATACTTTTCATTAGTTTATCACATTATGCTTTGCTTCATATAAAGATTAGATCATTTATTTATTTTATTTTTAATTTTTGTTAACTATAGTTGTTTTGATTGTCTTTCCAGAAAGCAAATGGTCATTTGTTATAGTGTTACATTTAGTGGCAGTTTATCTTAGAAACAGAAACTTTCACTATAATGTAACTCTGTAAACACTGTTTATTTGAGATAAATTGATGGTATGATTTCAATGATTAGACCACTCGACTTGATGCTCTACATACTTAATATAGTTGAATTTTAAACTGGCTCATTTCATCTTTATTTATCACTGTTTTGTTGAAAATACAGTTGGCGTTCAACTTTATTTGTTGATCTAGTTGAGGATACATACTTGGTGTTAACTATACTTTTTGATCTAGCTAATAATAATTTGTGGCTAATTACTACTACATTCATACTCTTTAAGCATGCTTTCCATTATAAATTTATATTCTTCATAGTCACTATAAGTTTGCTGTAAGCTTTTCAGGCAAGGCTTGAAGTGATGGGAAAAAAAGGCAAAGAATGCCTTTTTGATGTTAACTATACTTTTTGATCTAGCTAATTATGATAATTTGTGGCTAATTACTGCTACATTCATACTCTTTAAGCGTACTTTCCATTATAAATTTATATTCTTCCTAGTCACTGTAAGTTTGCTGTTGACTTTTCAGGCCAGGCTTGAAGTGATGGGAAAAAAGGCAAAGAATGCAACTTTTATATCTGGAACTGAAGCAGGGAAAATTTCCAAGGAGGTTCAGAAAGTGGAAAAACGAAGAATTGTGAAAAGCACTCAATGTAATGAAAGAAGTTCTCGAAGCCACTGCATGGTAATTCTTATGAACTTGACTATAATTCTTCCAAAGTTCAGTTATAAGCTTGCACACACATTCCTTGATGCCACCACATGCCATAATATTGTTGAACCTATACAGATTATAATTTTGATCAATTTTTGTTGATATTTGAGAATAGCCTGACGTATAAATTTGCACAGATAATCCTTGATGTCCCAACAGTGGGAGGACGGCTGATGCTTGTGGACATGGCTGGCTCTGAGAACATTGAGCAAGCTGGTCAAACTGGGTTTGAGGCAAAAATGCAGGTATCTCTATTTATTGTTTCTTTTTCAGACAATCCTCCATATTATACATTTAGGTTTCTTCACTGCAGCTTTAGTTGCTTCAGTTTTTATTTTACCAATAATTATGGAAACTAAGTTATGGTTCATTGAAATTACAGACAGGTAAGATCAACCAGGGAAATATTGCATTGAAGAGAGTGGTTGAATCCATTGCAAATGGCGATTCTCATGTGCCTTTTCGTGATAGCAAATTAACCATGCTTTTGCAGGTTGGTTTTGTATAATGTGGTAATTTTGACAAGGTTTTCCTGCTATCTTTGTTTGACAATTTTTTTTTCCTTTTCCATTAGGATTCTTTTGAGGATGATAAGTCGAAGATCTTAATGATACTGTGTGCAAGCCCAGACCCCAAAGAGATACACAAGACGATTTGCACCCTTGAGTATGGAGCAAAAGCAAAATGTATTATTCGGGGCCCTCATACGCCAATTAAAGATAAAACTGGCGCTGAAGATTCTTCATCTGCAGTTATTTTAGGTACAAGGATTGCTGCCATGGACCAGTTTATCTATAAGCTGCAAATGGAGAACAAGCTCAGAGAGAAAGAGCGCAATGAAGCACACCAACAGCTCTTAAAGAAAGAAGAAGAAGTTGCTGCTCTGCGTGCAAAACTTGAGATGGTTGAAGAGAAGGGGTCAACTGTTGTAAGTGAACAGGTGATAAACTCAAAGGTCAATGAGCGGACACAGATTCTGAAGCTTCAGTTGGAAAAGAAGCTGGAAGAGTGTCAGAGAATGGCCGAGGAGTTCCTTGATATGAAGAGGAAGATAATGGAAGAAACAATACTGCAGCAGCAGCAGGAAGTTGAAATGCTGAGAAGGCGTTTGGAAGAAATTGAGTTTGAGCTATGCCATTCAAGGGAGGTTCGTGGTTCAAGGGACTTTGACGGAAGCAACTTTGCAAGGCTGTTAGGTGCTTATGGTGATGATGATCCAGGGATGGTTAAATCAATGGATTTAGATATGAGTGATGCAGAACCATTTGTTCGTATTGGAGCTGTTCATCAACCAGACAATCGTCTGAAAACTTTTAGTGAGGTTGTTGATAATGATGTCTTCGGATCAAAATATGGTGACAAAGTATGTTTGAGCACTGTATTTGAGGAAGAAGAAGTAGAAGACGAGGGACATAAAGATAATGTGGAAGATGAAGAAGTGGAGAAGGTAATTATAGAGGACAAGAGGGTGTGTTCAAGTAGATTGGTTGATGAAAGTATCTCCAGTATCAATTCTGCTGCAGGCTCCTCCTTGGCATCTTCTCCTCAGAAACTCGAAATGACACCTGGAAATGCTAAGGATTCAGCATCTTCTAGAAATTTAAGGATTCAAAACATATTTACTCTATGTGGAAACCACAGGGAGCTTTATCAACACGAGAGAACTCCAATGCCTTCAAAACTGGGTGCTGAAAACTTTGATCAGTTTGCATCTCCTTCCATCAAGACTGTTGATGAGTTTTCTTTTAGAAACTTGAACAAGGTCCAGAATCCCATGGCAGAATCTGAGATGGCATTGGTTTCAAAGGAGAATTACAACCCATATAGTAAAAGCACTGATGTTGAACAACAGCAGGTTGAAGTTTATGTGAAATGGGAGGCATCAAAAGAAAATCCTGGTAAGTTCATTACCACTTTAAAGGTGGTAAACGATGCAACACTAGCTGATCTGCGGAAGCTAATCGAGATTTATCTTGGTGTGGACAACCAGCCATTCAATTTTCTCGTGCTTGGGGTAAGTTGTTTATTATTACTCGTAGTAAATACGAATGTGAGACTACTCTTTTTTTTTATTCTATCATTTTTAGGCTTGCTTAGTTAGTTGCAGTTCTTATAGAGTGTAATTTTGCATCCATTGTTCATGCAGGATCCTAGTGGGGCTCCGGTCTCAAAGGAGAAGGAATCAACGACATTGGCCAGCAAACTTCCGATCTGTAACCAGTCGAATGGCCACCTTGCTTGCCTGCGATCCATTAGGGGAACTCAGAGTGCAACCCAATTGCCATTGAGTCCTATTGAGAACAGAATGCTGCCTCTCACTCCAAGTTCTAAGCAAGGTCATGACTACAGCCTATCTCCGCACTTGGCTTCAACGCCTTTCATTACTGGCAGAAGAAAGTAGGTGGTGTGAGTTGGTGGGTGTGTGTGGTGTGTATTTTGCACTTTTCTTCTTCTATTCAGCTTATGTGTTGAATGAAGTTGCTGCACTGATGGGATATGGTGTGTATAATGGAATGAACTTCTTATTGCAATTATATATAGCAATATGCTTTTGCTGAAGATCTATCTGTGTCTTTCTTTCAAGTTTCAACAACAAATCTGTTTCATTTTATTTCTTATTTTCCAGCTGCTCTGTTTTCTTTCGTCTTAAATAATGTTGAGCATACAACATTTGACATAACTCCATTCTCCATAAACAATTATTTGAGGAAATCCAATCTCAATTGCAACTCTTGTTTTTTTTTTTAACTAAATAACCAATAAATTAACCAAACTTAATTTAGGATGCTGTGTTTTTAATTGCAAATCATGGTCCAAAAAGAGAGCTTAACTTCACTAGGTAAATTTTATTTAATACATTATATTTACGAGGTCAACTTAAAAATTTATATACCAGAGTGTCATAACCCTTCCATACCAATTACCATAGGTGCTATGACAAAAAAAAAAAAACTTAAGAAACTTAAGAATTACAGTAATTGCGATTTCATTATTCATTATTTGCATTTTTGTAATATATTATTTGCTTTTAACCTGTGTAGGTAATATATTAAATTACCTTTTCATTTCAAATAAAATTCAGTTAATTAATATTTTATTTGACTTCAATGCAAAATTACCGGCATGTTTGTAATTATATGGAAGTTGAGGGGTGTGAATGAAAAACTCCAATTTTAAAACAACTTGTTACTTGGTTAGAGAAACCTTTTCTACGTGTAATCAGTGTCAGTTTGGTAGAGATTGTCTACTGATTAAACTCTTTTCTCTCCTCTTGTAGAGATTGTCTCTGAATTCACGTCTGTCTTCTCTCCTCTTGTATCTTGATTTTACCTGTTCTCAGTTCATCTCCATGGAATCATCGAAAGCTCAAATGGATTCTCCGGATGAAGAGGTTTATTATCATCTTAACTTATTTCTATCTAAACTATTAATTTTTTTGCATTGTACTTATTATGTTGTAACCCTAATCTACTATTTTTTTTATTTAATTATTATGGCTGTAGTTGAAAACGGAATAAATGGAGGAAAAAAAGGTAAAAATGTGCATTTGGGTTTGTTTCTAAGGTTAGTACTACTGTGTCATAGTGATTAGTGAACTAGCGAACCGGTTTATATTTAAAGGACATGAAATAGGGTTGTTCAAATTTCTGACAAAAATGAAAGTGATATTACATTTAAAGAACAAATTTCTAGTGATGGGTAATCTGCTCATGCTTTTATGGTTGCTTTTTAAGGCATTTCGTGTGAAATTGTTTGGAACATTAATGGAGTTAAATGAAGTTTTTGTTTGGATTATCAGGTGAATGTTGTTGGATTAGTTTAGTGAAGTTGGTTTCTGTATAGCATTATTATAAATAAAATTGTGTGATGGGGATTTTTACCTTTGCTGCTAAATTTGCACGTTTTTAAATAATCTATTGATAACCTGTATCAAGTACTGGGGATTCTTCCTTTTTGTCAACCAGTAAACCCTTTACCTTTCTTTGTTCACCCAACTCTAAACTGACCTCATGGGGTGTGTTTCTGATCGGGAATGATGAAAATTAAAGGGAATCAATTTCTATTGGATAGATAATCAGGAAATGGAACTTAATTCCTTGGGTAGGAGGGGAAATTAAGTTCTCTTTGCAGCAAAAACATAATTTTTGGTTTGTGTGTGGGGTCCATAAACTTGATTCCCAATCGTTTTTAGTCAACATTGTATGTACAAATCATGAATCAAGTTCTCTTTCCCTCATTAGAAATCTCTATAATAACTAACACGAGAAAAAAAAAACGGTTAGTCTTTGTCAGATCAGAATGTTTCGAAAAAAAAAAAAACTTTTGTATCTTGATGAGTCAAAAACTACAAAATTAAAGGAGTAAAATTCTAATTGTATCATAAGCGAGTGGGATATGAATGATTGCTGTTCCAATCGATAATCCACTAATTATTGTACTCTTTTTTCTGCATTTGCTTGTGCATATATGCATGTATACATAATTACATACATAAATTACACACACATGCATATTAATTAATTTCATGCTTTCTTCATTTGCATTTGCACCTCAGTCGAGTTTTTTGGGCTTATCTTTAGTCGATTGTTGATTGTGCCTTTCTTTAGATAGCAAACTATTTTTCATCAAGTAAAACATTGTTATATGAAGTCTCCTGCATATATATTTCTTTTTTTGAAGGGAAACTTAAACTTTCGATTATTGATTGTTCCCTGCATATTTGATCAAACATGATTGTTTCATTCCGTCCATGATGTATGTTTCTGATTCTTCCTTTGTTGCAGATAAACCTATAATTTAAGATCATTAAAACAACAGCCATGAAAGTCAAACGTTTGGAGACGATTAAAAAGCTCAAAGTGATGCTATGTAGGAAGGAATGTATTTCGGTAGATGTTCAGGAGCTGTTTTTTGCTGGTGATCATCTCAAGGATGGCCAAAGAATTTTGGATTATGGTATTCCCGGAAACTCCACTGTCCATCTTGTTTACAGAGAATCCTCTCGAATGAGATTATATTTTAACATGCCATCAAATGAGAAAACCATTGAGCTCGAAGTGCTTAAAGGAGATACCATTCAAAAAATCAAATCCATCATTCAATACAAAGAAGGAATCTGCCCTCGTGATTTTGAGATATACTCTTCTGGAACACTTCTTGAAAATCACAAGACTGTGGCCTCACTCAACATACAAAGCAAAGATACTCTTCAGATGATTTCTAATCGGGAAGACACTAGATCAATTTCTGTGGAGACACCAACCAAAGGTGTCATAGACATTGAAGTTAGGTTGGTACATTCTGTTCTGGATGTGAAGAAGATAATTGAGAGCATGATAAATATCTGTTGTCATAGTATGAAACTGTTTATTAATGGAACAGAAGAGCAGCTTGAGAATTCGAAGACATTGGCTTGTTATGACATTGATGAAGGTGATATCTTAACAATTCAATGCCCTGATATATTCCAGATATTAGTGAAAACTCATACCGGGAAAACCATCACTTTTGAGGTCTTTCCATCGTCAACTGTTCATAGCGTAAAATAACTACTTTCTCGGCACATGGATGTACCAGTTTGTCAACAAATGATTATATATAACGGAAACAACTTGTCAACAGCATGACTTTGGATTCGTGCAGCATTGACGAAGAGTCCATACTCTACATGTTATTGAAACAATGAGACTTGGGGGACGGCCTGACACATGAAGTTCTAGTAAGAAGGGAGTGTTGCCGGTTTATAGCCATTTCCTTTATTTTGCCTATGGTAGGAAGTTGAGTTATATTTTTGCTGATATTAGATTTCAAATGCAAATGTTGGTGTTCATATTTGTGCTTGAAGCACTCTGACAACTTGGTTACCTGAATATTTATGTTGTTGTATCCTGGTCTGAATCTGACGTATATAACTTGGAGTCTATGAAGTGAATAGAAAATGGAGCAAATGAAACTCCAATCTCTAGAAACTGACATAGTTATGTTTTAAGTTTTTTTTTTTTTTTTAAATATCATCTATGTGACAGGTGAACCAAGTAGCTAAACTTTGTTGATCCTAAAATTGCTAGTATGTATATGAATGGTGATTTTATGTATTCTTGTCCCTTTATTTCTGTTGTTAGAATTACGTTATATTTTCTAGTTTTGTTAGGATTATATTTCTAGTAATATTTCCTAGTTATGGTATTTTTCATGCTTCTAGTTATATTAGAATTACTACTCTATTAGGAGTTAGATTAGTCTTTTATTACATTGTCTATATAAACTCTCTGATTTGTAATATACAATTATTATGTTTTATCAATAAAGATCCCTATTTTCTTTTCCTTTTAGATTGTTTAACATGGTATCAAAGGAGGTTTCATGGGAGGAAGTTTAATATCAAACATAGTTTTCACGGATCCAACTCCGCGGTGAGTTGGTTGGGGGTTTGCAGGGGGCAGCACACCCCTGTCGGGGTTCGGGGCGGAGCCTCGATTTTTTTATTTTTTATTTTTTATTTTTGTTATTGCAAAACAAGTGATCGCACAATTTGTCTATTGATTAGTTGCGTTTGTTCGGTATTTGTTCAGTTTCTACAATCTGGTATTTCGTTTTTTCTTTTCTTCTGCATTCCGGTTTGGTTTTCTTTATTTATTTTTTATTATGGCTACTGCAAAAGACGATTCGCTTCAGTTTGTGAGTGTGAGGTTGGATGGAAAGAATTATTCATATTGGAGTTATGTAATGAGAAATTTTCTTAAGGGTAAAAAGATGTGGGGTTATGTTAGTGGAACTTCTGTGAAACCTAAGAGTGCTGATGAGAACTCTTAGGTAGATGCCTGGGAAACAAACAATGTAAAAATTATTATTTGGATTAACAATTCTGTTGAGAATATCATTGGTACACAGTTGGCAAAGTATGAGACAACAAAGGAGGTTTGAGATCATCTACAGAGGTTATACACTCAATCAAATTTTGCAAAACAGTATCAATTAGAAAACGACATACGAGCTCTACAACAAAATAATGAGTTTTCAGGATTTTTATTTTGCTATGACAAATCTTTGGGATCAATTGGCTCTTACAGAATCGGATGAATTAAAGGTTTTTGGTCCCTATATTGCTCGTAGAGAACAACAACGGTTGATGTAGTTTTTAATGGCTCTTCGCAGTGATTTTGAAGGTCTTAGAGGTTCAATTTTGCATCGTTCTTCGCTTCCGTCTGTTGACTCAGTTGTCAGTGAGTTATTGACTGAAGAAGTACGTCTTAAGTCTCAGTCTAAAAAGGGAATTCTTTCTGCTATAAATCCTTCTGTGTTAGTAGTATCTTCTAAGCCATCATCTAATAATCAGAATAAGCCTTATATAAGGGTTGCGTTCGACGACTGCAGTTTCTGTAAGCAGAAAGGTCATTGGAAGACTCAGTGTCCTAAATTGAGACAGCATAATCAATCGCAACAACAATCTCAAGCTTAGAAGCCTGGCAACCAGTCACAATCTAATGCTAATAGAGCACCTCAAGGTTACAAACCACCATAACCTAATATTACAGCAGTAGCTTCATCAAGTCATTCCATAGATCCTAGTAGTTGGGCTGAGCAATTTCAGAAGTTTCTCTCCTTACAGCCACAAGCTATGTCTGCCTCTTCTTCCTTAGGTTAGTTGCCTCATAGTTCTTCAGGTATGTCATCTTTTATATGAGTCTTGGATTCTGGTGCTACACATCATATGTCTCCAAATTCTTTATCTTTTGCTTCTATGTCTTCTTCGTCTCCTATTCCTGTTATGACTGCTGATGGCACTCCTATGCCTTTAGCAGGTGTTGACTCTGTTGTCACTCCTCACTTGTCACTCCCTAATGTTTATCATATTCCGAAACTCACATTAAATCTTGCTTATGTTGGTCAGTTATGTGATTCTGGTAATTTAGTCACCTTTTCCTCTTCTCCTTGTTATGTACAGGATCTGCAGTCTCAGAAGCTGATTGGGATAGGCTGTAGGAAATGAGGACTATATATTTTGGATGAGTTAAAAGTGCCAGTTGTTGCTACTGCTAGTGTTGATTTGTCTTCCTTTCATTTGAATCCTCCTTCTTTTAGTTTTTATTTATGGCATTCTCACATTGGTCATGTTTCGTCTTCTCGTTTGAGATATTTAGCATCCACAAGGGGCTTTAGGAAATTTACAAACTCATGATATTTTTGATTGTAGTGGATGTAAACTGGTAAAATTTTCAGCTTTACCTTTTAATCGTAGTGTTTCTATTTCTTCTTCTCCATTTGATTTGATTTGATTTGATTTGATTTGATTTGATTCATTCTGATGTGTGGCGGGACCTTCTCCTGTTCCCACTAAAGGAGGGTCTCGGTATTATGTTTCTTTTATTGATGATTATACTCGTTATTATTGGATTTATTTAATGAAACATCGTTATGAATTCTTTGAGATATACACAGCCTTTCGAGCTCTTATCAAAACTCAACATTTGATCAACATTCTGATGTTATCAAATGTTTTAGGTGTGTTTTGGGTGGGGAATACACTTCTAATAAATTTTGTGAGTTGCTTGCCTTAGATGGTACTATTCACCAAACTTCGTGTACAGATACTCCTGAACAAAATGGTGTTGCTGAAAGAAAACATAGATATATTGTTGAAACTGGTCAATCTCTCTTATTATCTGCTTCTGTTTCTAGTGTGTTTTGGGGTAAAGCTGTTCTGACTGCTGTAACTTTGATTAATACAATTCCATCTTCTCATAGTTCATGTATTTCTCCTTTCAAAAAATTGTATAGGTATGCCCCAGATTATTCTTTATTTAGAGTTTTTGGTTGTACTTGTTTCGTTCTTCGTCTTCATGTAGAACGCAGCAAACTGTCCTCTCGATCTGTTATTTGTGTCTTTCTTGGTTATGATGAAGGTCAAAAGGGGCATCGATGTTTTGATCCGATTACTCAGAAACTTTATGTGTCTCGTCATGTTGTTTTTCTTGAATATATACCTTTCTTTTCTATTCCATCCACTACTCATGGCTTGATTAGATCTGATCTTATTCGTATTGATCCTTTTTATGAGGATTCTGATAGTTTGTCATCTCAGGTTTCTAGTCTTGCAGCTATTGAAGATCTCTGTCCCTCAAGCTCCGTCTGAGATTGTGGATCCACCTCTACGTCAATCCATACACATTCGTAAGTCTACGAAGTTACCAGATTTTGCTTATTCTTGTTATCCTTCATCTTTTACTTCTTTTTTAGCTTCTATTCATTGTCTATCTGAGCCTTCTTCCTATAAAGAGACAATTCTAGATCCACATTGGCAGCAAGCTATGGATGAGGAACTTTCTGCTTTACATAAGACAGGTACTTGGGATTTAGTTTCTCTACCTCCTGGTAAAAGTGTTGTTGGTTGTCGCTGGGTGTATAAGATCAAGACTAATTCCGATTGATCTATTGAGCGATACAAAGCTAGGTTGGTTGCAAAAGGGTATTCTCAACTGTATGGTATGGATTATGAGGAGACTTTTGCTCCTGTTGCGAAAATGACTACTATTCGTACTCTTATCACTGTAGCTTCAGTTCGACAGTGGGGTATCTCTCAACTTGATGATAAAAATGCCTTCTTAAATGGAGATCTTTAAGAAGAAGTTTATATGGAGCCCCCTCCTGGTGTTTCACATGGTTTTGGGTATGTTTGCAAGCTCAAGAATGCGTTATATGGTCTCAAACAAGCACCTCGTGCTTGGTTTGAGAAATTTTCTATAGTGATTTCTTCTCTTGGATTTGTTTCTAATAGTCATGATTCTGCTCTCTTTGTTAAGTGCACTGATGCAGGTCGTATCATTCTTTCTTTATATGTTGATGACATGATTATTACTGGGTGATGATGTTGATAGTATTTCAATTTTGAAGACAGAGTTAGCTAGACAATTTGAAATGAAGGATTTGGGTTCTCTACGATATTTCTTGGGTATTGAGGTAGCCTACTCGCCTAGAGGTTATATTCTTTCTCAGTCGAAATATGTTGCAGATATTCTTGAGCGGGCTAGACTTACTGATAATAAGACTGTTGATACTCCCATTGAGGTTAACGCAAAGTATTCTTCTTTAGATGATATATCTTTGTCAGATCCTATTTTATACCGTACTATTGTTGGGAGCTTGGTTTATCTCACTATTACTTGTCCATATATTGCATATAATGTTCATATTGTTAGTCAGTTTATTGCTTCTCCCACTACAGTTCATTGGGTAGCTGTTCTTCATATTTTGCAATATCTTCGAGGCACAACCTTTCAGAGTCTTCTACTTTCATCCACCTCCTCATTGGAGCTGCGTGCATACTCTGATGCTGATCATGGCAGTGATCCCACAGATCGCAAGTCTGTTACTGGTTTCTGTATCTTTTTGGGTGATTCTTTATTTCTTGGAAGAGCAAGAAATAATCTATCGTTTCTCAGCCTTCAACCGAATAGGAACATCGTGCTATGACATCTACTACTAAAGAGATTGTTTGGTTACGCTGGTTACTTGTAGATATGGGAGTTCTTCTCATCTCACTCCTATGTATTGTGACAACAAGAGTGCTATTCAGATTGCTCACAACTCGATTTTTCATGAACGAACCAAGCACATTGAGATCGATTGTCACCTTACACGTCATCATCTCAAGCATGGCACCATCACTTTGCCTTTTGTTTCTTCTTCTTCGCAGATTGCAGATTTCTTTACCAAGTCGCATTCTACTTCACGTTTTCGTTTTCTAGTTGGAAACTTTCGATGCTTCTTGCAGCCGCATCGTGAGTTTGTGAGAGGTTGTTAGAATTACGTTATATTTCCTAGTTTTGTTAGGATTATATTTCTAGTAATACTTCCTAGTTATGATATTTTTCTTATTTCTAGTTATATTAGAATTACTACTCCTATTAGGAGTTAGATTAGTTTTTTATTACACTGCCTATATAAACTCTCTGATTTGTAATATACAATTATTATGTTTTATCAATAAAGAACCATAGTTTCTTTTCCTTTTAGATTGTTTAACATCTGTATGCACAATATATGATAGAGAGAATAATAGTTTGGGTTGGATAGATTTCAAAGTAGTAGAAAAAAAAAATAGTTTGAGGAAAAATAGATGGGGGTCGGGATAGATTCCCCCATTACCTTTTACCCTAAAACCTTTTTAAAAAATAAATAAATTACGACTTCATTTTCCATATTTTCCCATTTATCACATATTCCTCAATTACTCATTTTTAAAAAGAAAAAAAAATTATGTACACAAATTTAAAATTAAATTCTTAATGACAATCTTGCTTTTGATAAAAATTATTAAATTTTATATACCATTAGATCATCTCTAATATTACTATGGAATCTGAAAAAATTAGTTAAGAAATAAAACAATAGACAATTATAAATTTATAAAAGTGTGTCATATCATATTTTTTTCTTTGTTTTTTTTATTGAATATTATTTAAAACTAATATTTTCGTTTAATACAAAGAAATCAAAGATCCACATCATTTGGATACCAGATTTAGTATAAAATTCGGATAGAGTAGCATTACTGATAGAAAATTTATTTAAGAGTAATGCTAGACGTCTCAAATTTTTTTTTCAAATTCTATCCCAAATGATGTTGCACGTGAGGTGTCAGCATCTTATGAATCATGAGATTATACGATGATTGATGTGATGTAGATACCTCACGTGCCACATCATTTGAGATAAAATTTATGAAAAAAATTAGGACGTTTAGTATTAGTCTTTGTTAAATCATGTTTCTTCAATACAATCATGACTATTTAATATCAAGTTGATATGGTTGTTGACGTCGATTTCTGGATTATGTCTGGAAAGTCAACAAGGATAGTCAACAAGGATTGAACTTCGGCTATTGATTCAAAGAGAAAGAGATTCAGAGAGAGTAACGAAGACACAAGTTTTACGTGGTAACACTCCGATGACCGGAGAAACGTCCACTGGTGGTTGAAGGATCAACCAAGCCAAAATCCACTATGAAAATATGATGTTTACAAGCTCTCGATATCTCTTTTTTCTCTCTGTATTTGCTATGATTGTTGTATGCTATATTGCCTATATATTTTAGAGCCAGATTATGGGTCTATTTATATGCTTATAGAACCCTAATCTGCTTTATACAAGTAGTACAAGTAATACAAGTAATACAAGTAATACAAGTAATACAAGTAATACAAGACCTTTATATTTAATTGTGATTCGGTTACTTGTTTGAGGTTGATTTGTCTTCTTTCCTGTTTCGGAGTCTCATATGGAAATCGAGTGGGATTCTAGGAGTGCTGTTCAATTTGGACTTGTTTCCTTATAAGAATGTAGTCTTCGTAAAGTAATCAAGTTATTTCCTGATTGGGGACTCTTCTAACTTAATGTTCCATTTTATTTGGGATTCCTTCCTGATTGATATCTTCGCGTGTTTAATGACTTAATCCGTGTGAAATAAGCACCAAGTTCTTACTCGAGTCGTATTTTATTCCTGAGTAAGAGTAATACCTGATGGTCCCGATTAGCGTCGTTTGAGCCTGAATGGAAGCGTTGTTTAACCAGTCTCGAGTGTTGTTAACTGATCCCGAGTAGGTTTCATTCAATATATGCTTACTCGGGCGTGTATGCTTGGTAAAATTCACATACGACAATACCCCCTTAAAATATTTTTGCAGAATAAATTTCATTTCGGGTAAGAGTATTTTAATCGTCTTAATTTTCACTCGTCAGAATAGCCGTCTTGTCATAATGACGTGTCTTAATGGTGACCCTGTAATTTCGATTCGCTTCATCACGCGAGATCTTAAATGATGGAGACGTTTTGAAGTTCTGATGGTCGAGGGCTACTTCCTGTTTTGACACGCGTCCCTTGTCTCTTCGTTTTTCAATATCATTTATGAGAAATGATTTTTGCGTTTCCCCAAACGCCGCCTACGTCATCGAGTTTCGTCATAAGTTTTTTCCCGCCTTAAAATCCTAGGGTTTGGTGCCGTCTCGTCTTTAAATTCTTTTCTGAGAGAAATTGTTGGTTTATTCTCAAAAAATTTCAGCAGAAATTTCTTTAAGCTCAGATTTTTTTATCCAGAAGTTCTCGATTCTCCGTTTGAAGATCTTGCATCAATCTCAATTCAAGGTTAGTTTTAATGGGGCCATCTTCCCGCCATCGTCTCTTTAAAATCGCTTTTGATGCATTAAAACGTGGGGATTTCCAGTTAGTTTCTTGCATTAAACGATTACTGGGGGATATCCCAATAGATGAACCTCCATTCTTAGAGGTTGATGTTTCTGGGCTTCACTCTGACGTCACTTTCAGCCCTGTATCGAGTTCTCCGTCTAGTTCTGATTCTGATATTTCTGATCACAGGGTATCTTTTCGAAGGATCGGTAAACATCAGAGCAGAAGTAAGGTATAAAAGCACGGCTCGAGCAGCGTTCTGACCAGGGAACAGACTGTTAACGAAGGTGACGTTGATGAAGTGTACAGGGCGTCTCGCCTTTCGTTTTCTGATACTCGCCCGAGTGGCTTTGAAACTGAGCCGAATGTGGTCGGGCTAGCTGAGATAGAAAAATACCGCTCCCGATTCGACTTGTCCGACTCAGTCACTTTGGTTCCTGCGGGGGATAGAGCCGTATGGAATCCTCCTGAGGGTATGGTCGCGATTTATGGATCCATGCTTTGCTGCGGCGTCACACTTCCCTTTCAACCATTTATTGCCTGGTTTTTGGCTGAAGCAGGGATAGCCCCAGCTCAATTGGCCCAGAATAGTTACAAAGTCTTAATGTGCATGTGGCACCTGTTCAGTCGAATGAACCTTTCGCCGCCTTCCCCGAATGAAATCAGACATTTCTTTACGCTGAGGCAGGTTAGCAAAAAGGGGACCTATTTTCTTGCATCTACTCCATCGGACGGTTGGGTCCCCAAAGAAGCAAAGGTGAATCGAGAGGTCGATGCTTCTGAAGGCCCAAAAAAGAAGGGTTTTGTATGGAGATTCCCTACATCCAACAAGTTCTAGAAGAACAGTTGGTTTTTTACTGGAGGGGCTCTCTGGCTCAACGTCACCGTTGGATCTGGGGAATCCCGAACGGTGTTGAGTGTTCCCCATTTCTTCTGTTCCCCCGAAGCGTGGAACAGAAAAATAATTGATTATAATGATTCTGAGCTGAAAAGGCTTACTCGGGCAGCTGTTCGTACTCTGGAGAAGATGAGCAAGAGCTACCTTTTTAAAGAGGAGGATTTGATAAAGCTCGGCTTCTTCAGACAGATTTCGGGCCATCGCAGGCGATGTAAGTAACTTGACGCCCTTTCTATTGTATTTTTCTGCTTTTCATTTTCTTTTCTAACATGATTTTTTTTTTTAGTGTTCGATACGGACGTTGTCAGCGATCTTCAGGCTCCCCAGGTGAAGGCGATTCTGCAAGCGAGTAGAAAGGAAGCTTCCCGTCAGGGCGATGAGGGTATTGCTCCACCCGAGCCTGATGAGGAAACCGACACTACTGAGGAACGAATTCCCTAGTACGTTGTTCAGGGTGCTCAGCCTCCTACTAAGGATTCTGCTGGTCCAAGTGGCCAGAGTGAAGGCTCGTGTGAAGAGCCTGTTGGACTGTTTGAAGCCGGCGACGGTTGTGTCGTCTTAACCGTTCAAGTGCTTGCAGGTGTCGAATTCTTTGAGTCTTTTTGGGACGATCTGCAGGAAGATCCTGCTGCTGATCTTAACTTCCACCATTCTCAGGGTGAGATGTGAAAGGCAGTTAATTCACCGTCTTGTCCTCTCAAAGTTCCTCGGGTAGTCTCATTTATCGACTCCAGTGATGAAGATGTTGCTGATAAGATTGCCCCGAGTGTTGGCGCTGGAGCATCAGTAGATGTAGCCACTTCAGAACCGAGTAGGGCTTCTTCTACCCCCAAAGTTAGAGATATGGGGGCTGAACCTTCGGGGGTTCCTTCTCCATCCTTAGAACCGAACAGGGCTTCTCCTGCCCCCGAGTTTGGCAATCTGGGAGCTGAACCCTCGGGGGTTCCTTTATTCCTTTCTCCTCAGGATATGCTACGGGAGATGTCCTCCGGTCGGGCTTTTATCAAGGAAGATCGCTAGAGCGGCTTTCGGGGTGGTTTCTTGACCGAACGTCTCCAAAATGTTTTTAACGGTGCATCTTATGTAAGTTGAATCCGACTCCTTTATTGTTTTGCTTCTGCCAGATTTCTAAGTATATTCCTTTACAGATGATGGCCGAATTCGCTGAGCTTATTCAGACGCAGCAACATAAAGCCGATCGAATAAGGCGTCTAGAGGCTCAGCTGAAGGCGAGTGAGGAGGGCCGTGCTCGAGCCGAGAAAGCTTACCAGCAGGAGATCGGTTCTGTATAAATATTTGCCGACCATTGTCTGGCGAAGCAGGTGGAAGCCGATGACAATGCATCTCTGGCAGAGGAGAAGGTTGCATCTCTTCAAAATCTTCTATCTTCTGCTGAAGAATCCATGCTCAAGGCCGAGCAGACGAAGTCGGCGTATGACCAAAAAATTGAAGATTTGGAGCGCCAAGTGCTGACAGTTGAATCCCTTTCCCTAGAGGCCAGGTTGGAACTTGAGGTCCAAGGGGTGGATCATTTTAAAAGAACCCCTGCTTACGATGCCTTACTTCTTCGGGAATTTCAACGTGGGCTAGTTTTGGCCGGTGAGTTCTTCAAAGTTAAGAATAGGGCGACTGAGAATGCCCGAGCTAATTGGGAGCTGTCAATCAAACATCACATGGATCGGTCCTTGGAATCTCTTCGGATTCAGATGAAGGAATGGAGAGCCTACTGCCGTAGTCAAGGCAAAGAGCCTCATCCCATGCATTTAGAGATTCCGTCCGAGCATTCTCTCTCGACCTTTTATGCAAGTCAAAGTCGGTGGAGGGTGTAGTCCCGGACGTTGGGCCAGTCCCGGGTGAGGATTACAGCCAGTGGATGGATGATACTGTCGACGATATCACTTGGCCGTCTAATGAGAGCCTGCTTCGTGAGTACGAGATGGTGCCAGATCCGAGTATTGGCAAAGACTCGAAATCCTCACAACCTTAATTTTGTAGAATTGTAGAAAATTCTGATTATTTTTTTCTTGTACATAACCATTCTTTGAACTGTAACCATTCTTTTAGGAGCAATAAAATTCTATTTTATTTTGAATTGAATGGTCTTGATCTGTTTATTGCTGATTGTTGCCGAGTACTGTATTAATCTGGCTGATGTTCGGGTAACTTAACCGAGTATCTTATTAAACCGGTTGTTACCTGAATGACTTAAATTGCCAAGTATCTTATTAAACTGGCTTCTTCGATATTCGGGTAACTTAACCGAGCATCTTATTAAACCGGTTGTTACCCGAATGACTTCAATTGCCAAGTATCTTATTAAACTGGCTTCTTCGTTATTCGGGTAACTTAACCGAGTATATTATTAAACCGGTTGTTACCCGAATGACTTCAATTGCCAAGTATCTTATTAAACTGGCTCTTTATTATTAACCTAGTCATCTTGAAACAGGCAAGTTTACACTCGTGTTTCATACCCGGTTGCTACTCGAACATTACATCAAGGCTCACCATGATCATATGTTCCAAGTTCTTACGCAATACCAAGGACGTTTCCCCAGTTTTTATGCACAAGGGTTTGCCGAATTGTTGAGCTCTTTTAAAAAAAAATTGCATCAACCTACGCATTTCACCGGAATTTCTCCCGATAGCGTCCCGAGTATTTTTCCAGAGTCTGGTGCATCGGGTTTGCCTTTTTTCGAAGGTCATTTTGACCATGCTCGGCTGACATGCTCCTTCGAGTTTCTCCGCCCATTCGGGATTTGATGGTCCTGAGAATTCTATTTGCATGCTCTTATTATCATGCTCTTCTTCCATATGTTCTTATTATCATATGCTTTCCTTTGGAAATCCCGAGCTAGATGCTTTCCTTTCGAAAATCCCGAGCTAGATGCTTTCCTTTCTGAAATTCCGAGCTAGATGCATTCCTTTCGGAAATTTCGAGTAATTTTATTTATTACTGCAAAAAATAAATAAAGATTTAAATTACAGTTTAATATTTATCCTGACTAGAAAAAGAATAAAATATTTAATATAAATATATATATTTTAAGGATAGAAAATCTTCAGATATCGGCCATTGCATGGTCGGGGTAAAACCCCTCCATTGGGTCGAGCAATCCAATGAGCTTCATGGCCGACTATTCCCAAGATCTTGTATTCTTTAAGCGGATTAGTGAGGCCTTGCTTAATTTTTCCTCCCAGGTTAGCCCCGATCTTGACCACCTTATCTGGTTCTTTTCATCCCTTCAACTGGTTCTGCTTTGGATTCATTTGAGTCCTCCTTTGGATTCAACTCGAATGATAAGGATTCTTTACACTGATTTGGCTGCATTATGGTGCACACCTGTTCAGCATCATTCTTGCCTTTGTATGCTGACAGGTTTGCTCTTCTGGCCATCTTTTGGGATCCCTTGACTATCCTGACCCCCTGTTCTGTCGGGAACTTGATCATTAATGAATAAATGGCGGTTACAACCCTTGTTTTATTCAGGAATGACCGACCCAATAATGTATTATACGGCCAATTGTCTAAGTCAACTACCACGAAGTCGAGCAGGACAGTTTTCTGGCAAGGTGCTGTTCCAATCTTCACGGGCAGTTTTACCGTCCCGAGTGACTTGACTTCTATCCCTCCAAACCCCCTTAATGGAGTATGGAATGACTGTAAATCTTTTCTTTCTAGCCTTAGCTGGTCGTAGACGGCCACATTGAGGATGTCTACTGAACTTCCATTATCTATTAAAATTTTTCGGACTTCCCGATGGCCAATCCGGGCACTTATAACCAAGGCATCATTATGCCGAACATCGACGCCATGGGAATCCGCTTCTGTAAAGACTATCGGGTCCCATCCTTCCTTCACCCTTTCGGGTCTGGCTCAACCGAGTTTACATCAAAATTATTCCTTGCTTCTATTGCTTCTCTGATTTCCTGAGTTCGTTCTCGGTTGCTTTTCCCAGTAGAAGGTCCTCCGTAAATCGTATGTATTACCTGATTGGCCTCGGGACTGGGCTATTGATTTCGTCCAGAGTGATCTTCCTTGACTTCTTTCTTAGTTTATGGTCTCTCTTTTTTCAAGATTACATCCCGTATATGCCCTTCCCGAATGAGAGTCTCTATGTAATCTCTGAGCTGGAAACACTTTGAAGTCTCGTGCCTGGTTTCCTTGTGAAATCTGCAGTACTTGGTTGCATCTCTCTGGGCGAATTGAGATTGTCGCCGCGGTTCTTGCACCATATTCTTCTCTTCCAAGATGGCTAAAATTTCTTCTTGTTTTTTCTGAAGAGGGGTGTAGTTGGTATATCTGCCCCGGTATTTCTCTGTGGACCGTTCGGTATTAAGCCCATTACCCCCATCCTTGTTTTTCTCCTTACCGTACCCTTTCTGTTTTTCCTTTTGATTCTACCCCTTGGATTCGGTATTCTTCTGTTCGGGCTTTCCTCCATGCATATAGCTTCCTCATGTAGCTAACTCTTCCTCCTCGGCCAGAGCGTATCCTCCTGCCATATCCATCATGTCGGCATACCTAGTCAGCGTGCTCTTTTCAAATCAAAGGATAGTCGTCCATTCTGCAAGTTATTGGTGAAGGCAACAATAATTGCTTCATCATTAGCACTGCCAATTTCTGATACAGCTTGGTCGAACCGGCCCAAGTACTTTTTTAATGACTCGTCATTCCCCTGCTTTATTTGAGAGAGGTAGGCCACCGACTTCTTCCTGTGAACATTGCTCAGGAATTGCCTTGAGAAGCTCCTGCTCAGTTCGCTGAAATTTTCGATGCTCGCCGGGGGTAGTCTTCCAAACCATCTTGACCCTGTGTCCCCCAGTGTTTGTGGAAAGTTGAGACACACTAAGGGGTCACTGCGGGCATATTGAGCCATGGCACTTTTATAGTGTCTAACGTGCTCCTTTGGATATGTATCTTTTTTGAATTGCTCCACATGCGGCATCCTGAATCTTTCTGGGAAAGGGGTTCGTAAAATCTCCTGGTGAATGGACTGTTAGAGTCATCATCGGATAGATCGTTACAACCATAACGTCTGACCAGTGCCTCCATCTGTTGCCTGTTATTCTCGACTTCTTGAGTTAGGCTCTGGATCGTGACATCTCTGTCCCCCATCGGACTTCCCCGACGGTTAAACCGTTGGGTTATCGTCATTCTTTCCTCAGACTCTTCACTCTGATACCGGTCCTCTCGTGTGACTCCATGATGACGTTTGCGATGGTGTTGATCACTGTCTTCTGATGATGATCGACCTGTGCGTCGGTCGTATTTACAATGTCTGACACGTACTGTTTGATTGTGGTTCAGCCTCTGGTAATATTGTTCCTCTTCAAGTGTTTTCTGTTCAGTTGGGTTGATTGGAGAAGAGTTCCTTCTGGTTTCTGGCATAGTTATTCCTGGCCCAACCACCACCGAACCGAGCCTTACGGGTGAAGGATCGGGAGTATGTGCTCCTGTAGCCAGTAGATCAATCCCTTCCCTTGCTGCGTCTGTCACCAATTGCTGTAAGGCCTCCTGAAAACGCAGCGTAAGATCTCTGTTGGTTGGAGGAACTTGCTGGATCCCTGCCAGATGCGCAGGCTGGTTTTCTATGTTTGCTGCAGGATCTTGTGACGTGTTGCCAACATGGAAATCGACTGTTGGTTTTTGGCCATTTCCTGAACTACTTCTGCTTCCTGCCATTGCTTTTAACAAGTTCGGAGGTTCGACCCCTCCTTTAGCGCCAATTGTTGACATCGATTTCTGGATTATGTCAGAAAAGACAACAAGGATTGGATTTCGGCTATTGATTCAAAGAGAAAGAGATTCAGAGAGAGTAACGATGACCCAAGTTTACGTGGTAAAACTCCGATGACCGGAGAAACGTCCATGGGTGGTTGAAGGATCAACCAAGCCAAAATCCACTATGAAAATATGATGTTTACAAGCTCTCGATCTCTATTTTTTCTCTCTGTATTTGCTATGATTGATGTATGCTATATTGCCTATATCTTTTGGAGCCAGATTATGGGTCTATTTATATGCTTATAGAACCCTAATCTGCTTTGTACAAGTAATACAAGTAATACAAGATCTTTGTATTTAATTGTGATTCGGTTACTTGTTTGAGGTTGATTTGTCTTCTTTCCTGTTTCGGAGTCTCATATGGAAATCGAGTGGGATTCTAGTAGTGCTGTTCAATTTGGACTTGTTTCCTTATAAGAATGTAGTATTCGTAAAGTAATCAAGTTATTTCCTGATTGGGGACTCTTCTAACTTAATGTTCCATTTTATTTGGGATTCCTTCCTGATGGATATTTTCGCGTGTTTAATGACTTAATCCGTGTGAAATAAGCACCAAGTTCTTACTCGAGTCGTATTTTATTCCTGAGTAAGAGTAATACCTGATGGTCCCGATTAGCACCGTTTGAGCCCGAGTGGAAGCGTTGTTTAACCAGTCTCGAGTGTTGTTAACTGATCCCGAGTAGGTTTCATTCAATATATGCTTACTCGGGCTTTCTTCTCTTTGATGATGCCTCGTAGGATATTTCCTGAGTACCCATTTGGGCGTCCACCTGGCTAGTTTCTCCTTCTTGTCAATGACATGTATGCTTGGTAAAATTCACATACGACAATGGTAAAAAATGAAGAAAATAAAGATTTGGTTCTCTCCATTAAAGGCTCAAATATGGTCCTACAAGTTAAACAAAAGTTTTTTTTATGGGTTGATGATTAAGTTTGTAATGATTGTTTATGGGTTGACAATTGTGTTGATGAATATTGTATATTGGTTGATGATTTTGTTTTGATAAAGATAAAGTTTTTTGGATGGTTAGATTTTTGGTGATGAAGTTATGAAGAGATGTTTGGATAATGAAAATGAAGTTGGGTGATGGAGATGATTTTTGAAATATGAAAAATTGTTGTTTTGGAAGTAAGAAAATGAGAAGAAGGAAACAATTTGGAAGGGAACAAAATGTGGAAGAAAATAAAAATATGTAGATCATTTTTCTTTGATTTTTTAAAGAGATAATTACATCCGTAGCCACTTATTTGGTTGGACACTATCAAAATAGCCATTAGATAGGGATTTTGTTTCTAAATGGATATTTTTTATGAAGAGTGTGAAACTAATAGTCGTTATTTCTATAAAGATATATTTTATGAAGAGTGTGACACTAATGGTCGGTATATCTATGAACTAGGGTGAACATGTTTTAAAACTTTAAATAAATGTTTATTTCAAAAAAAATTCTCTTTCTTCCCTTATTCACGTACAAAAATTTTTCCTTTCTAAATTCTTTTCCATTAAAACACAAAGTACCGAAATTTTATTGCTTGAGAGGTATAAAACATGTTGAAACTCTGTAAATTTGAAATTTCCATTGACCTCCGTTTATTTATCATTTGTCTAGAAAACGAATTAAAAAAGAAAAAGAGCAGACATTAAAGCAAAAGCAGGACATTTACAAAAATGGTTAAATCAGGAAATGCATTATTGTTTTCAATCAAAAATATAAAAGTTATTGTTTTTAACCAAGTCTAAGTTACATTATTTAAAATACCCATGTTTAAAAAAAACCCAATTTGTTTGAAATAAAACCTAAATTGTTTGTAATAAAACCCAATTTGGTCATGTAGATAGAGAGAGAGGCAGACAGAAAGAGGCAGACGTGATAGAGAGGAAACAATCGTAAAGAGGTGGCAACTGAAGTGCCGGCGATGAGATTAGGGTGACACCGACCAAACACCAGCGAAGAAGAATCGGGTGTACTAACCAGAAGACACGAGACAAAGAAGAAAAAAAGAGGAAGAAAGGAAGAGACTGGATCAGGGTCAGAGGAGGCGGCCAAACTAGCGAAGGACGTCGCACGACATTGGTGAAGAAGAATCAGGTGCTTTCCGCTGACGATTTGATGACTGAACCATATGGTGACCTAGGTTTACTTTGACCCGTTTGTGACCTGTCTTCAACGAACTTCAACCCGAGTTCGACTTTAATCGTTCAATGTACAATTTTAGGTCAAATTTTATGTTGATTGATGCGATTTTTGTGAAAGCCATTACTGTGAGTAATTTCTTAGGTATGAGAATTTTCTTGAAGCCCCAAATAGATTTTTTTTATATAATTCTTTAAACTCGTTTTTTTTTTCTGTAAAGTTAATCAAGATAAAGTTAGAGTTATCATTTTTTTTCTTCTATAGAGTTGATTATGTTATACCATTGCCTTTGTAGGCGATGCATAATCAATTACTAAAGTCTGGAAACCAAATTTATTTTTAAAGTCATGCCTAACATTTGTAGCTTCATGATTTGATTATTAGGTTAAAATTCTAAACGAATTAATCTTCAAGACACTTCTTAATGTTACAGTGCACAATTTACCAATTTGATGCCTAAATAATACACAAACACAACAATCTGTGGAATCCTTTCACTATTTACTGATGTGTGCCATGCAAACGTGCAACCAAAACATGATAACATGCATGGTGGTGTGGTTAGTCGATATAGTTGTTTCTTTATTTAGTATTAATTGTTTCCTTTTGTTTCGTTGTAATCAGCATATTGGTTGTAGTAGTTGGTTAATTCTTTGCATTTTCTTTGTTAATGGACAAGGCAGTTGTATGACTCTTGATGTAAGACCTATAAATTGATCCAGTATGAAGTTAAGAGAAAATTAATAAGTTAATTGTCAAAATCCTCTTATAATCTTCTCTTATGTCTCTGTTTCTTTCTATTCCTAAATTCTAACACAACATTTTGGTATCAGAGCAAAACTTGATCCATGGATATGCGTGGGAAGAACAATGCTGAATTCCGATCCGGTGTCAACGAAATCCTGACTCGGCATGAGGCGAGCTTCGAACACATAAACAACAATCTTAGCCAAGTCAATTCGGCCTTGCAAACTGTAATGACGGAGTTACAAGCTCTTCGAATCAACTGCCATAGTCACATGGTGGAGAAGGAAATCAACCTATTTGCCTTGGGCGAAACTTCGCACAACAACCCAACATCCATCCTTACATCACCAATTCAGATCGTAATCACACTCATCTTAAGCTGTCATTCCCTACTTTTGGCGGTGATGATACAACGGGATGGATATTTAAAGTAGAACAATATTTTGAATTTAAGAACAATGATTCTCAACAGCATGTGCAACTAGCTTCTTTCCATTTTGAAGGTGTTGCTCTCCAATGGTATCGATGGTATACACAGTTCAGAGAGCCCCTGAATTGGAACGAGTTCACGAAAGTCATCCTCAACTATTTTGGTTCGACCGATTACGACGATCCCTCTGAGGCTTTGTCTCGTCTCAAGCAAACCACTTCTGTTGTTGCCTATCTAGAGGCTTTTGAGAAACTTTCTCATAGGTTGGATGATTTGTCGAAAAACGTTTTAGTGGGCAACTTTATAGCTGGACTTAAAGATAAAATCCGTCTAGATGTGCGAGTGAAACAACCGAGAACTCTATCAAGTGCCATTAGTGTGGCTCGGTTAATTGAGGAGCGGAACTCACTACAGAGAAAAGCAAGCTCTTTCTCTCAGCCTCCGGTAGCTCCATTGATACAGCAACTGTTGGAAAAAATTCCATCATATGGGGCCACACATGTGAACATTAAATGTGTTGTGCTATCTTTTGGTTAAGTCTAAATTAAAATGATCTAATTAAGATATAAAACATTAAGGCTTAAGGGTATAATTGTCATGGAATGAATGTGTAGATACCAGAATACTATTTCTAATTTGTTGATGGGCCGAATTAGAAATAGCCAATATATAATAATTTGATTATTATATATATTTAGGGTTATGGTCCCCAAATTACACGATACTTTTGTTTTCTCTGTATCCCCATCAACAGAGCAAAATAGAACACGGTAGGGTTCATAAAGGTCGTGATAATTTGGAAGATCACAACCCGTTCACAAATCTCCAGCGATGGATTCAGGTACGCTTCCGCTTATTGATTCTTTTCCACTTTTCTCTTGAATTGACATGGGTCAATATTGTATATTTAGGGTTTGATTAAGTATGTATAGAAACATGTTTAGGTTAAACATTCAGATTAATTTGTGCCTAAGCATGTTGTTTTAGTTTTATTTTTATTTTTTGTTAATCGAAAATCCTAACATTTGATATCAGAGCCACCCATAATCGATTCTTGAGAATTAAGATTTGGATTTTCAATTTAAAAAAAATAAAAATTGGATGTGTTCTTCTGGTTTACGAAGAAAAAAAAAATTGGTTCAAAGTTTTGGAAATTTGTTTTCGATTGTTTTCGTCCCCTGTTAGTGGCGCCGCAGCACCACCTACTTCGACCACGGTGCTGGTCTGTTTTCGTCCGCTGTTAGAGCCCCGCAGTGCCACCTGCGCCGCCGATCGTGTTATCTTCGATCGTGCGTTGCGAGTCGCCGATTGTGCACCGCTGCTTGGCCTCTGATCATCCTCCTTGTGACGGCGTTGAGGTTCAAGCGGTGGCAGCAGCGATCTAGGGTTTACAGAGCTTGTTTTTGCTCAGACCCTTTTTTTGAAAATTTAAAATTCTTGAGAAACTGTTTTGAAATTTATTTGGGTCATTATGTGATTTTGATAAAGTTTCAGGTCAGTTTATAATTTCCAAAACTTAGAGGGCCAGTATGCAATTACGAAAGAGTTTTTCAGGTAGATTTGTAATTATTGAAACTTTATGGGGTCAATTTGTAATTTTCAAAAGTTTTGCCCAAATTTTAATTATGAAAAGTTGAGGTGCCTTTCTGTAATTTTACAAAATAGGGGTACTTTTGTAATTTTGATAAAATAAAATAAAATTTTATTTATTTTCATTTTATTATTAGGATCAACTTAAATTCAAATATTTGGTGGTATACCTTTTATGGTTAAATAAAGTTGTCCATCATTCTAAATGGGTTAATTGAAACAAGATGTCACCAAAGTGACCTCTCTTGTGTAGATTGTTCATGAAGGATGTTGGATGTTTGTGAGTGTGTAAATTCATATAGGTATTAGCTGACTCAAAGGAAGGTTAATACTTGGTCGAATTGTACACACATCTGTGGTGGTAAACATGTGACGATTATAAGGTTTTATGTGTGAATAATAAGTCGATCCAAAAATAGATTTATTATTTAACATAAATTATTGTCAATGTTTGATCACTACTAAAAGAGTACCACTTGTGTGTATATAAATTCATACGGGTATTGGCCGGCCCAAAGGAAGGTTAATACTTGACCAAATTGCACACACACCTGTGGTGATAAATATGTGACGATTATAAGGTTTTACATGTGAATAATAAGTCGATCCAGAGATAGATTTATTATTTGACATTAATTATTGTCAATGTTTGATCACTACAACAAGAGTACCACTTACAATTAATATTACTGTCCAAAGACTTGATATTAATATTGTGCTAGGTATCTTGAGATGGGACTTACCATTATCTGAATTTGTTGATCATTGTATTTGGTTATTAATGTGAGCATGTTTGTGTGTTTTTTTTGTTCTCTTTCAAGCTAATGTTTTACTATATCTGCTAATACCAACTATATACCCATGCTTAATGGGATCAACTTTAAGGATTTGGAAGGAGAACATACTCATTGTTCTCGGCTGCATGGATCTGGACCTTGCATTTTGGGTTGAGCAACCCGCTTCTCTTACGGATGCAAGTTCTTCTGATAATAGGAAGAACTTTGAGAAGTGAGATTGTTCAAATCGCATGAGTCTTATGATCATCAAGCGCGACATTTAGGGGTGCGGTATCTGAAAAGATAACCAAAGTCAAGGAGTTCCTAGCCGAAATTGAAAAGCGATTTGTTAAAAACAATAAGGTAGAAACAAGCACGCATTTGCAAAGCTTGATTTCTATGAAGTACAAAGGCAAAGGGAACATTAGGGAGTACATTATGGAAATGTCTCATATTGCTTATAAGCTTAAGGTACTGAAGCTCGAATAGTCTGACGACTTGCTCGTGTATTTGGTATTAATATCACTTCCTGCATAATACAATCAGTTTAAGGTCAGTTACAACTGTCAAATGAAAAATGGACTCTTAATGAGCTCATTTCTTACTGTGTGCAAGAGAAAGAGAGTCTGAAGCGAGACAGGACCGAAAGTGCTCATTTGGCTAGCACCTATAAGGATAAGGGCAAATAGAGGAAGAATAATGAAGTTGCAAAATACCTTATGAGCTTTGGATAGGCAAAGAAGCCTAGTCTAAAGCATTTTCACATTTTAGGATGTCCAACTGAGGCAAGGCCTTACAGGCCACATGAAAAGAAATTGGACTCCAAAATTGTGAGCAGCTACTTCATTGGCTACTCTGAGCAATCAATGGGCTATACGTTTTATGATCCCACACTTAGGTCAATTTTTGAAACGGGAACTGTAACATTTTTTGAGGATGTTGATTTTGGGGGGAGAAATAAGGTTTGGGTACTCAACCAGACAATGTTGAACAACCCCCCATTCAAGATGAGGTAATTGTTCCTGATGAACAAACTCAACAACCTCAAGAACCAGTGTCATTAAGTGATCCACTAGAGAAAAGAGAAATGCTATTCCGGATGATTTTTTTGGGTATTTCTCTAGGAACATGAGGAAAACATTGGAATGATGGAAAATGATCCAATCAATTTCCATCAAGCCATGCAGGGTTCCAACTCTCAAAAGTGGATTGATGCCATGAATGAGGAGTATAAGTCTATACAATACAATAAGGTTTTGGTACTTGTCCCATTACTAGAAAGTGCGAAGCCCATTGGTTGTAAATGAATATTTAAAACCAAGGGGATTCGAAAGGTAATGTGGAGAGGTATAAAGCTCGTTTTGTAACTCAAGGCTTTACCCAAAAGAAAGGGATTGACTATAAAGAGACTTTCTCTCTGATTTTCAACGAAAGACTCTTTTAGGACAATCATGGCATTTGTTGCATATTTTGACCTTGAGCTTCATCAAATGGATGTCAAGACGACGTTTCTCAATGGTAACATTGACGAAACAATTTATATAGTGCAACCAGAAAACTTTAAGTCAGGAGACCCAAAGAATATGGTTTGCAAATTGACAGAATCCATTTATGGACTCAAGCAAGTTTCCCGTCAGTGGTACCATAAGTTTCATCAAGTGATTATCTCGTTTGGTTTTGAGATAAACGTTGTTGATAATTGTGTGTATCACAAATTCAGTGGGAGTAAGCACATATTCCTGGTTTTATATGTCGATGACATACTGCTTGCTGCAAATGATATAGGCATGTTGCATGAAACCAAGAGATATCTTTCAAAGAATTTTGAGATGAAAGATCTTGGTGACGTCTCATTTGTATTAGGGATCCAGATACAAGGAGATCGCTCTTGGGGTATTCTTGGATTATCACAAAAGAGCTATATCGATACAGTGCTCAAAAGGTTTGGGACGCAGGACAACAAACCAGATGACACCCCTATCGCTAAGGGAGGCAAGTTCAATCTCAATCAGTGCCCTAAAAGTAACATTGAAGCTAAGGAAATGCAGAAGATTCCCTATGCATCAGCTGTAAGGAGTCTAATGTATGCTCAGGTATGTACGCGTCTGGATATTGCGTACATTGTTGGTATGTTAAGCAGATATGTAAGTAACTCTATGATGGATCATTGGAAAGCAGCCAATCAGGTTATAATGTATTTGAAGAGAACAAAATTTTACATGCTCACATATAGGAGATCGGATCAGTTTGAGATCATAAAGTATTCTGACTCTGATTATGATGGATGCCAAGACAGTAGGAGATCCACATCAGGCTACAAATACTTGTTGGCTGGTGAAGCTATATCTTGGAAGAGTGTCAAACAGACACTCATAGCTTCTTCAACCATGGCAGCAGAGTTTGTAGCATGCTATGAGGCATCCAACCATGGAATATGGCTGCGGAATTTTGTCACTGGGCTACGCATTCTGGAGGGTGTTGAAAGACCACTCAAACTATATTGTGACAATAAGTCAGCAGTGATATATTCTAATAACAACATGAGCTCATCTAAGTCAAAGCATATTGACATTAAGTTCCTAGTTGTGAAGGAAAGAGTACATAGTGGACATATATCCATAGAGCACATTGGGACAAACTCCATGATAGCGGATCCGCTTACAAAAGGATTACCACCGAAGGTCTTTCATGAGCACACTTCTCATATGGGTGTTATTTTGTGTGAGGATATCACATTATAGTGGGAGTTTGTATAATTATGTATTGTATTGCTCTATATTTTTATTTTGGATATATTTATGCATTTATGTATTTGGATATTTATCTGATCATAAATAAAGTATTCAGTTAATTACACTCTGTTACATTGAGTTAAGTTTTGATCTCACTAAGGAATAAAGTAGGACCAGTTGGAATAGACATGTATAGATCACATTGCATGTAATTTCCATGCTACGCATCTATGATTGATCTATGTCATTTGGTTATGTTAGAATACGTGACCATTGATGGGTTTAGTTACGCTAAATGTGACGAAAGCCGCTTTGATCCTATGTTGGCATAATCAATGGACGAGATTGTTCGGATATACCCTAAAATTGTGATAGCAAAATTTTGGAGCTCATAAAGTCATACACATTTGTAAAGTTACATATGTGGCCCAGTGGGAGATTGTTGGAAAAAATTTCATCATATAGGGCCACACATGTGAACATTAAATGTGTTGTGCTATCTTTTGGTTAAGCCTAAATTAAAGTGATCTAATTAAGATATAAAACATTAAGGCTTAAGGGTATAATTGTCATGGAATTAATGTGTAGATACCAGAATACTATTTCTAATTTGTTGAGGGGCCGAATTAGAAATAGCCAATATATAATAATTTGATTATTATATATATTTAGGGTTATGGTCCCCAAATTACACGATACTTTTATTTTCTCTGTATCCCCATCAACAGAGCAAAATAGAACATGGTAGGGTTCATAAAGGTCGTGATAATTTGGAAGATCGCAACCCGTTCACAAATCTCCAGCGATGGATTCAGGTACGCTTCCGCTTATTGATTCTTTTCCACTTTTCTCTTGAATTGACATGGGTCAATATTGTATATTTAGGGTTTGATTAAGTATGTATAGAAACATGTTTATGTTAAACATTCAGATTAATTTTGTACCTAAGCATGTTGTTTTAGTTTTATTTTTTGTTAATCGAAAATCCTAACAGCAACCTGTCCCAAACAACTCTGTCGGCATCTTGGGTCCTCCTCCTACGTTAAAGGTAGGCCAAAATTCGGGCACCTCCCGACTCTTTTCAACGCATTGCCAATGAAGAGGCTTGAGAACGGGTTGTGTTACTGCTGCGACGAAAAATTCATCCTCGATCACCATTATCAAAGGCCACAATTGTTCATGATAGAGAATTTTCCTTCAGATGATCAGCCGAATCAGTAGCGATTTGCAAAAACATATCCGACATTTATCTTTGTTAATATATTTGGGTATGAGTTAGAAACCCATTATACACCCAAGTTGGCCAAGATCACAAGCAATACATGGAGAGCCCAAAATCCATGTACACCAAGCCCAAGCACGAGCCCATACACTAAAGCAATATAATTGCCTGAGCAACTTGCAATATATAAATACAATGTGTATTGGTATAGGTAGTAGGCTTACAAAATTTGTGCATGTGTGTAATATACAATAGGCAACAATGGGTTGTCTGGGATAGTCATGTATATGTGTTATGCATGTGTGAAATATGCATGAGATGCATGAGCAAATTTTGTATAGCAATATGGTGTGCAAATAACGTGCAAGAGTATTACATGTAAGAGTACATGTGTGCAAGTGTTTAAAGAGACACAATATACACAGAAAAACACAAGTGAGAGATGTAGAGAAAATCGTGAGAGAATTTTCTCCCATTCAAGATCAAAGTGTGGGTAAATTGCATTGTGATAATAGGGGATTTTTCGATTGCGTGATCGTCCTCCGACCGGTGGTACAATCCCAGGTGTTCGATCCCGCTTCCGCTGGAATTTGATTTTTCAATGGTGAACTGTAATCCGAATTCGTTTTGTTTATATCGAATTTTAATTTCAATCCTTGTGGACAAAATGTAGGAATTGTATGTAATTAAACATGTATTTTCGTATTAAATACATAAGCATGAATTCGTACCTGAATTTCCTGAATCTATTGAATAATCCAAGAATAACAACCTGAAATAAAACAGAGAAAATAGTTAAAACAATATAGAGTCTTCTACTCTCTACTCACCTTTCTCAGATTGTCTAATGGGGAGAAAAATCTGTAATAATCTCTTATGTGAGTGAGAGTAGGGACCCCCTATATATAGTATAACTTCCTAGAATCCTAACCCATAAAGGATTTTCAAAACTCTAAAAGGATGGCTAGTCTTAATAGGAATACTAGGCCCACACATATACAATAGCACATACCATATCCTACATTTATTTAATGTAGCTAAGGTGCACCGAGCCCAACAAATATTGATCACAATCAAACGGGTTTTTCCGGTTAACTCTCACTTACTTAAACAATCTAATCAATTCGGTTTTTCATAAACATAAAATATAATAACATATGTTGCTCACAATTTTATAAGAACCTTACATTCTCCCACTTGAGCTACATAGACATTATTATTTTAGATTTAAAAATTCATTTTAGAAAACGACTCTCCGAATTGACAAACAATTATATGTGGCCACAAGGAATGTTTAAGAGAGTAGCATCTTCCTTCCCCTTAGTCCAATAGAACATCAAGTATCCAACTACATAGATCATTACATCTTTAATCAACATAAGACCATATGTAATCAAAATACCCTTAGCTCTACCTACTCGGGTAAAATGGTATGTATGTGTGGTATGGAAATTACATGCAAATGTGATCATCATACCTATTTCCATATAGGTCCCACTTCGTATAATACGAAGCAGCTTAAGACGAGCAAACTTAATGTCTTAAGCATTTTACACTCATTGGCAAAACACTTTGACCATGAGTTCAACCTCCCTTAAGACGGGCAAATCCTTCTGTCTTAAGTAATATTCACTCATCGGTGAAAACTTTATACCTTATGAGTGAATTGCCCCATCAAAGCCAAAAGCTTTGAGATACCCTGCCACAATAAAAACATACATGCGCGCATATCATGGCAAATAACATATATATACAATGTACAAATATATTCTCAAGAATAAATAAAATTTTATTAAACAGAAAATTGCAGTTAATTTAAAACAAAACATAACTCCCACTAACCAAGCATATCATAACTATCTACCAACCCCATACGGGTAACATGCCCTTTAAAATCCTTCGGAGATAGTCCCTTGGTTAGGGGATCATCTATCATCTCTTCCGTGACAATATGAATAATAGAAGTTTGCAACTCTTGAACTTTCTCTCTAACCACAAGATACTTGATCTCCATATATTTAGACCCTGAAGACCTTTTATTGTTCTTAGAGAAAGAAACTGCTGCAGAATTGTCACAATAGATTGTCAATGGCTTAGAAATGGAATCGACAATCTGCAACCCTGAAATAAAATTCCGCAACCAATTTACTTGGATTGTTGCCTCATAACATGCCACAAACTCAGCTTGCATAGTAGATGAAGCTGTAAGTGTCTACTTGACACTCTTCCACGAAATGGCTCCATCAGCCAACATAAACACAAAACCTGAAGTGGATTTTAGATCATCTGTACAACCAGCAAAATCCGCATATGCATAGCCAACAGCTTCCAATAGGTCTGAACGCCTATAAGTGAGCATGAAATCCTTTGTTTGCTGCAGATAACACATAACTTTCTTTGCTGCTGTCCAATGATGAATGTCGGGATTACTTTGAAATCTACCAAGTACACTAATTGCAAAAGCAATATCAGGATGTGTACAAACCTGTGCATACATCAAACTGCCAACAACAGATGAAAATGGGACATCTTTTATTTGAGAACGTTCTAGCTCATTCTGGGTACACTGTAGCTTCGTAAGTTTATCTCCTTTCACGATAGGTACCTCACCTGGGGAACAAGCACTCATGTTAAACCTCTCTAGTACCCTATCAATGTAAGCCTTTTGAGATAATTCAATACCAAGGACATAAGAGGTTTCCCCAAGATCCTTCATTGCAAAGCTACGAGATAGAAAATTCTTGGTATCATGCAGCAAACAGATGTGGGTATGGCCGACGATTGGCACCGGTGATCTGGGTTGAGACCCAAGAAGAAAACCCTAACACTATTGAACCTTCATAAACCAGATCTTCAATCTTTCATTTTTTTTTACACAACTGCGAACCAAAACTACCTAAATTCGTATTCATCGTTCATCCACTGGTTGAATCCTACCATGCAATAGATTTCTATCTAGAAACCAATCATCAAATAAAAATTCACAGATTCAACATATATCAACATATTAATGTATTAAAACGGTAGATGAATAATAATGGGAATTTAATATTCAGCCCATATAAAAATACAAAGGCTCTGATACCACTGTAGGAATTGTATGTAATTAAACATGTATTTTCATATTAAATACATAAGCATGAATTCGAACCTGAATTTTCTGAATCTATTGAATAATCCAAGAATAACAACCTGAAATAAAATAGAGAAAATAGTTAAAACAATAGAGAGTCTTCTACTCTCTACTCACCTTTCTCAGATTGCTTAATGGGGAGATAAATTTGTAATAATCTCTTATGTGAGTGAGAGTAGGGACCCCCTATATATAGTATAACTTCCTAGAATCCTAACCCATAACGGATTCTCAAAACCCTAAAATGATGGCTAGTCGTAATAGGAATACTAGACCCACACATATACAATAACCCATACCATATCCTACATTTATTTAATGTAGCTAAGGTGCACCGAACCCAATAAATATTGATCACAATCAAACGGATTTTTCCGATCAACTCTCACTTACTTAAACAATCCAATTAATTCGATTTTTTATAAACATAAAATATAATAATATATGTTATTCGTAATTTTATAACAATCTTACACAATAATGATTTGAGAGGGAAGGAACGATGTGTGCCATGCAAACGTGCAACCAAGACGTAATAACATGCATGGTGGTGTGGTTAGTAGATATAATTGTTTCCTTTTGTTTCGTTGTAATCAGTATAGTGACTATAGTAGTTGGTTATTGCTTTACATTTTCTTTGTTAGTGGGAAAAGCAGTTGTATGACTTTTGATGTATATGTCTAAGGAATGAGTGAGACTACATATTCTTAGTTTCTTACAAAGAAATCTTAGAAATTTATTACAATATAATTTAATCAAAATTATTAATTTATTTCTTTGACCAAAGTTGGTAGCAGCCACGGGACCGGCAGGATATATAAAAGAAATAATTAATGTAGCTAGCTACTATTAAATTAGAGAGATTTTATATCAAAGTATAACTTAATCTAGACCTGACAATGGATCGTGTTATTACGAATTCGTATCGTTTCGTGTTTGGGTCAAGTTAAAATCATTCAATCCGAATACGATCCATTAGTTTAATTGGTTGAAATATGCAAACCCGAAACTATTTGTTAAATTAATGGGTAACCCGATCCGGTCTGTTGTAAAATATTATATTTGAGATTTATTGAAAAATCGAAAATAATATTTAAACATGATTAAACTCATACAATTTAGTTCACCAACAATATTTCGAAAACATCTAAAAAAAATTTATATAAAAAAAATCCAAAATAAAAAACTTGAAAATGAGATCTTCCATTAATCTTCCTATCTTCCTCCTGAATCTTCAGTACGTTGAGATTGAGAATCTCAATTCTCATTTAGACCTAAAAGGTTAAATTACATGTGTTAGATGTTTACACCTAACAGACTCGGTATTCGATCTGCATAGATATTTAATTTTACATTAAAAAAATTACTTATTAATTAGGAGGATATATTGTTTATATAACAAAAAAAAAGAATATTGAAGAGAGTATATATATATATATATACACATATCATATATCTTTTGAAAAATTTGTCAACAAACATGTTGATTTTAAAATATCAAATATCAATTGTTAAATAAATTTAAAGTTTTGAAATTACATTGCATGAAATGGTGACACCACAGTAATACAAAATACAAGAAAGAAAACATTCCTAATTGAATTTATTAGGATCAAATTGAAGGTAATTGATTTCAAGAAGTTGAAGAGAGTTTTAGGGTTAGGGTTATAATATTGTAATATAATTAATTTATGGTTTTAGAGTTTATAATTTAGAAATTGAAAAAATTTAGGAATTTTCCTCTTCCAAAAAAATATGTTCTTAAAAAAAATTAATTTGTAAAATATATTCTAACAATAGTTATAGAGATATTTTTTTTATAAATTCCACAAAATACGAAGACTTTTGTAATAACTTTCATAAACATATTAAAAAAATCTTTATATTAACGGGGTTATCGAATTAACGGTTTTTTTAAGGATGAATCCAAAACCGACCTATTATATTTCTTGTTTTAATGGGTTGATCTATTAATAACCCGATCCGACAAACTACACCCATCAACTGCTATTTTCGAATGATTTTGGACCGTGTTAATGAGTCATGTAAAATTTTAGCCGTCCTAACTTAATCCATGGTTTAAACTTCTAATAAATAGATTCTTTTCCTGCAAGAGTCCATTTTCCCACCTTAGAGACCTGATGTCATAAGTCCAGAATCGTCAACCCAAAAACTGTGATAAAACAAAATCCAATGAGAAATTATTAAACTCATGACTAATCATAGAGGGAAATAAGCGAAGAAGCGATCTATCATCTGATAACATTCCTTGGGCTTGTACTCTGGAGCAGTATGGCCTGCCCCCTGTGACAATCAAAACCATACAAACAATCAAGTTACTTATGAATTATTTATCAACAGCATGTATAGCTAAAGTTGATGAGTTGTTCTTGCCTTTACTGTTGCATATATCAATGTAAAGTCACCACTACTACTCATAAACTTCTCAGTGTATCTGCATCATGAGATTGGTTTTAGCATTCAAATTCAAAGCCATCAAATGAAAAAAATTGGTGTCCTAAGAGCACATGTACCCGGTGACTTGACCGTCAACAAACCAAGGTCGCCAATATTCATTTGTAGTCAAATTAAGAGTATGAATCCAATTTTGAGTTCCAATGTGTGGGACGGAGAAATCGTGATCCCCACTGAAGAACATTTTCCCAAATTTCAGAATTGAGGATTTGGCTAAAATAAATAATACCATCTTGAGAAAAATAATAATAATTGCAGTGAAAGTCGGAGGTGTTAATTATATGACCTGTATATGAGAGCTCGAAGGCTGGTCTTGGTGAGATTCTGTTGAAAAGGCACACTGCTTAAAACAGTCTTTGTATAGGCTATGGAGAAGGCTATGGTGAGATTGCACCTCTTCCACACTCCTGTTGTGTTCTCTCTAACTTGAAGAGCTTCTCTAACTCTTCTGTCATTAGCCCATACCCCAGAGAGTACATAATTATAATCCTGAAATAAATTACACATGTTAAAATGATTAATGGGTCATCTTGTAAGCATTTTGTTTTGTGTTGACTGTTTTAAAAAAAGAGAACGAAAAATGAAAACATTTTTTTTTGTATTAATTTTGAATATGAAAACACATACGGTAGTATGTATTGAAATTTGTATTCTAAAAATAAAAACGTGTTCAATAGGTCAATCAAAAAATATAAAAGTTTGATAATAATTCATCCCAAATAATTATCAATTAAGTCAAAAAAAATTATATTAAATAAAAAT
This sequence comes from Dipteronia dyeriana, assembly GCA_032871835.1. Classification (NCBI taxonomy): domain Eukaryota; kingdom Viridiplantae; phylum Streptophyta; class Magnoliopsida; order Sapindales; family Sapindaceae; genus Dipteronia; species Dipteronia dyeriana. The sequence continues at coordinate 12,416,030 of CM065300.1, read as the reverse complement.
TACATTCAAATTTCAAAGAAAGAAATTAAAATATTAAACATTATTTTTTTATAATATTAATTATTATATTTTATACCAGATCAATCTCTAATTTCTCAATCATCGATATCATCACTATTTTTTTTCCCAATTTATAAGACCAAATCAATCATCATCGATCTCTATCATTTTTTGGCTTCATCCATCCAATCATTACTAATTATATTTTTCATCTCAAAACGAAAGAGCAAAAAAACAATTCTGGGCATTTCTCAAAGCATGAATCAAATCTATCATCACTGCCCTTTTTTCACCAAATTGCATAAAATGCTTGTGGAAAATCAACAAAAAAAAAATCCATAAAAAACGCATTAAAAAACTCACATACATTAATTATCTCACCAAATCACTTTCTCTCTACCACCAAATTACACTTTGTCAAATGCCCGGATTCAATGGAGAAGATGGACTGGTGGTCCAGATCTACGTCAACGGTGGTCCAGATCGACGTTGGCTAATGGAGAAGAAGAAGAAAAGGAGGAGGAGAAAGAAGAAGAAGAGGAAGGAAAGGAAGAAGAGGAAAGAAGACAAAGAGAAAGAAGAGGAAAGAAGAAGAAGAAGAAGAGAGGAGAAGACCAGACGTGAGGATGTAAGAAGAAAAAGAAGAAGAAGAAGAAGGAGCGAGGTGAAGACCAGAAGTGAGGATGTAACAAGAAGAAGAAGAAGACTTGACGTGAGGAAGTAAGAAGAAGAAGATGAAGACGACCAGACGTGAGGATGTGAGTGACGAACAAAGAAGTAAAAAATAGAGAAAAACAAAAAGTTAAAAACGAAAAACAAAATGTAAAACATCTAAAAAATTTTGTCAAATTTTTCATTTTTAACACTGGTTTTGTTTTTGTTTTTTTTAAACAAAATGAAAAATGTTTAGGGCCCGTCCTGTAAACGTTTTTCGGTTGCTGTTTTTCGAAAATAAAAATGAAAATAAAAATTGTATTTTTGGTTTCATTTTCGATTTCTGAAAACGCGTATGGTAGTAAATACTGAAAGCTGTATTTTGAAAATGAAAACGGAAAAAACACGTCTGGTAGGGTAACCGAAAACTATCAAAAATTGAAATATCAATTTTAGTATTTTATTTAATATTATTACAACTATAAACAAAATGATTAAATAATTAATTAATCTAATTTTTGTATTGTAATTTTTAAATTAAACAAAAGTAACACATCAAAAATTAATTCAAAAGAACGTATCAAAAAAATGAATAAATCAAAACTAAACTCTTAAATTATAAATAAATAATTATAATATATATATATATATATATATATATATATATTATAATAATATATTAAATATTATTACATATATTATAATTTATATAATAATAATATATATATTATGAAATATTATTATATTTTTTATATTACATTTTTATATATATTAATACATAATATATGACATTATATCCTATGTAAATATATAATATTTGATATTATATATATAATATTATATAATATATTATTATATATTTATAAATATATATATTTTATTATAATATTATAATATAGTTTATGTATATTATAAGATATATATTAATATATCATATAAAAAATATATATTAATTTACTAATTTTGTAAATATTATATAGCAATATATATTATAATATATATAAACTATATTTATATATTATATATTATATATTAATATTCTATAATATTTTATATTATAATATACATAAAATAGAATATATATATATATAAGATGGACACTTTGGTAATTTAAAAATCTTATTCCGTCTTGTTCTAGTTATATCAAACGCATAACAGTACAATTAATAGTTAAGATTTTTTTTAATAAAAAAAAAAAAAACAAAAAACAAAAAAAACAAGTATTTTGTATTTTTCAAATCTTTCACTTTTTACACTGGTTTTGTTTTTCGTTTTATTTTTGTTTTTCAAAAATAAAATGAAAAACGGTTAACGAACACGTTTTCAAAATTATTTTTGAAAAATAAAAACGAAAACGGACTGAAAAACAATTGTAGGACGGGGCCATAATGAACGCGAACTCAAAATCGTTTTGGAAAACAAAAAAACGAAAACAAACTGAAAAAAATGGTTGGAGGATAGACCCTAAATACTATCGTTAAACAATTTTCTATTAGATTACCCTTTTAGGTCCGATAGTTACTAACATAGTATTTGATTTGACCTAGGTCTTATGGTTACTAAGAACACTATTTATCATCACTTGTGTCTTTCAAATAACAAGTTTTTGTTAATGTTAGCATTTACTTTAGCTTGTCATGTCATAAGATTTTGATAGTTTAAGTTCAAATCAGTGGAATTACCCGGCACCAAAATGCACTCCCATTTTTGACTTCTGTCAAAGGAATATCTGCAGGGTCTAAATCTACTAGTGATCTTCTTCCTTCAATTTTTGTAGGTTTTGCGGCTTTGCAATTGGGCTCCAAAACATTCATTGTATTTATTTGAAGTACCATCTGAAATGAAATTAAAGATGATTAAATATTCCTGTACACGTGATAGTATTGATGCATGGCTATACTAAATGGATTGTAAAGTGATGAACATTGGCCCTCTAATTACCTCATTGTATGTATTCATGGCTGTAACACATTCTGTATTGCTTGCATTTATGTTAACATAATCTCCTCCACAATATTCTTTAAGTGACTGCAAAAACACAATATTACATGTTTTAGAGTTAAATAATACAACACTTACTATCATTTGCTTACTTAGAGATGGATGCAGTGTAGTTAGTACATTATAGAGTTCAGTAGATATGAGTGTGAGTCTATGGGCAAAAGGGACATGTGAATTGACGTCAAAAAATGAATCAGTCCTTGGGTTCCCAAGCATGTATCCCTGTCAATAACATATAAAAATGTCAAACTCAAAATCTTAAGATGATAGGAAATAGTCCAATAATAGTATTTAAGTATGGAAAAAAGAAACAGGAGATTTAGAAGAAGAATCATAACAAGTTGGAAAGAATTGTCAAATCTAAGTTGTATGACAATAAGATTAATTACTTTCAAGTTCATAGTTGGCTCAAGTCCAATTTGGTTGCCATCAAGGACATGTTGAACAATCATAGGAAGAGGAATGCCAGAGTAAGAGTCACCGCCGATGAAGAGTTGATTATTTAAGAATTGGGGGTGCTCTAGTAGCCACTGCACAACGACAATTTACAAACTATTAACAGTAAATTTGATTGAACCGTGAAATTGATGTTTGTTTTCTATCTTGGTACCGATACCTTTCTTAGAAACTCATAGGTCTGTGCTGCAGATTTGGTGTCATTAACGTAATAATTTTCTTGGGTTGTAGAATAAGAGAATCCAGTGCCCACTGGTGCATCTACATATATAATATTGAGGCCCTGAAAAAATAAAATTATGATATTTAATTCTGACACTAGAAATCCTTAAGTGTGAAAATTTTGTACCTTTGTCCATGTATATGGTGTTAGGTGGAGTGATGGCAAACTTCCATTATAATTACCATAATCAAAAGCTACTGGACCTGTAAAATTAATTGAAATGGAAAACAAAATGTAAATTATTAATGAAAATCAAATACTTCAAAATGCAGAAGCTATTGTGCTCAAAGAAACAGACCATTTTCATAGAAGAAAGCAGAGAGAACAGAGCAACCAGGTCCACCGGTGAGCCAAAGCATAAGAGGGTCATGTGCAGGGCTACTCTGTGACTCCACAAAATAGTAAAATAGCTGCGACTCGTTCAATTCACCGACACCTATATATCTACATACATTATATATATTATATATTGCATTAGCCTCAGATGCCATCAAAAACGTTTTTATGTACAAAATCACATCCAAAAATATAGAGAGCTCAATTACCCAGTTTCAAGATAGAAGGGGAGTTCACCATCAAAACCAGGCAGCTCTGTCACGACATGAGCTGCCGAAGCGAAGCCAAAAAGAAGAAGAAACACATTAAAACAAATTGTAATGCAAGTGATGTAACATTTTCTACAATGGTTAGCTTTCTCTTTGGCCATTGCTGCAATAAGTTTGTGCAAGTTAAGGAAGAATTGCAGCTCTAACTTTCAAGCTTTATAGAGTACTGTAGGCATGTTTTAAATTTGTTGTGCTCTGAAGAAGGGTTGTTATGTAACGTACCAAACAAATTATATAGGGCATGTGTTCGGTCTGTTTAGCTATGTATCAATGTATATATACATCAGAAAATCAAATCTGCATACTTATTATCATGTGGACTTACAGTTCACATGCAAACTGGTGGCTAGTTTTTAATAATATTCCTAAATTATTGAAGTTTTCGGTATTTATATTTATAGTAATATTACTTTTACTCAAATTTGGTGTCCAAATAATGTGGCAACACCGTAATCAATTCATTTAAATCACGTAAATCTACCACATCATTTGGACATCAAATTAATACAAAATAACGTTATTGCTATATTTATACTAATAATCATGATAATAGTAATAATTAAAAAAATTAATAATAATACATTTCAATAATTATACCAATAATGATAATAATTCAATAATATATTATATAATATTAAAACTCAATCGGTGATATCAACATAATCATCATCAAAAGTGCTAGAAATTTTAATAACCAATACTTGAATGTTTGTGAATTTGTAATGTTTGAAACTCACAAAAAATAAATAATAATGATAAAAATTAGTTAAAGAAACCATGAGTGAGAATAGATGTGGTCTTGTGCAAAATATGAAAGATGGAGAGCCTCATAAAAAGTTTGGTGTGACTCACCTTTCAACCCTCAGTCTCGAATTTTATTAATTTTTTACATCCTCTATTCCTCTGCTTGCACATATCATCCAACAACTTCTGCAGTACTTCAAAATATATATATATATATATATATCATCCAACATCTATCCAAAAGTCAAAGTGAATGCAGACCAACTCCTTTTGATCAACTTCTCATAATTCGATTTTCTACTCATTTGAGTTTTTATTTGGTTGTTAACAGGAAAAATAAATAAATAAATCAAGACATTCAATACGTCATCAATAACTCATATGATGTTGATTCAAATTTTGTGTAATTTATTTTCGTTTAATGTTGAACATCATTGCTAGAACTAATGAGGATTTGATTTATCTTTATGAGAGGATGAAAAGAAATTGACTCGGTCTCCAGTGAATATTAACAATAATGATTTATATATATAAAAAATTATTAACCATATTAATATCTCAACTCTCACGTTCTTTAATAACAATGATGATTTTATTTTTGGAATTATAAAAATATTACAATAGAACTGTCGGGAACTGTCGGGATATGTCCAGATCAAATAATATATATACGGTCCGAATATCTACTCTCATAATGGAAGATAACTACTTCCAAAACTTGAGAAGAAAACTCTTCATAAATACTTGTAAAATATATATTATGGGATTTAAACCCCTCACCACTTATGTGGAAGGGGGATGTAATACCAGGCTACCAGCTCCGCTAACCGGTGATGTGCTCGATATGTAATTATTAACAGTTTTTGTTAACAAAAGGTCATTCGCTCGATATAAAATTTATATCATAAATATGTGCTCGGCCGACGATATGAGGTTTGTTCGATGGTAATCCCTTCATATATGTACCACGATGTTATGGATTCGAGCTCTCCCCCTCTAAAAAAACAAACAAAAACCTTGAATTTATGTAATAACATAATAATTCAAAAAATAAACATGTGTCTAGGTTAATGGTGTCCACGGTTCGGTTTCGGTTCCGTGGAAATGTCGAACCGTAACCGTAACCGTAACCGGAATGGGGCGGTTTGGAGCGGTTTCGGTTACGGCGGTTTTTCAGTTACGGTTCGGTTTCGGTTTTCGGTTCGGTTTCGGTTCGGTCCGGTTTTTTTCCATATATATTGCCACATGTCAACAATTGATTCGTTGTTGTATAATTTTTTTTATCGAAACCGGCGGTTTGGACGGTTTTTCAGAAATCCTAACCGTAACCGAACCGTCGGGAACCGATTTTCAACCGGTTTTATAACCGACGGTTTCGGTTACGGTTTTGAGAGGGCGGTTTCGGTTCGGTTTCGAACGGTTTAACCGAACCGTGAACACCTATAGTCTAGGCTATTCAAAGTTGTTGATCATTTAATTATTATATTAGTTATTTAATCAAGTGAATCTAATTCATTAATATAGGGATCATCCAAGCACACTTTCTTTGAATAAGGAGACCAATTAAAGATGTCGACGGAGGAGGCCGGTTTAAGTTGTCGATGAAGAAGGCATGTTGATAATGATTAGTGGTGTAAATATGGACCAAGTTTTTACAGGTCGGTCCTTTCGGCCATTGAAGAATCGCGGGCCATGCCTGGCACGACCCATCAAAGAGGCAGGTCGGATCAAGCCTGGCACGTACGCGGGTCGCGTGCCGAGCCGTGGAGGTTAGGTCAGACGGATCGGCCCGCCTCGCCAGTGTGCTAAACCGATCGATCGGCACGCCAGGGCGGTTCGGCTGTTTCGACCGTTTTTTTTTTAATTCCCCTCCAACAGTTGAATTTTGAATTATGGCCGTTGGAGGGGAAAAATATACAAAAAAACTCCCCTAAAGTCTTTTAATTTATGTTTTGACCCACAATTCAAATTTTTCTATAAATACTTCCATCCATTTCATTTTTCATTCACTCTCATTCTCTTATTATCTCATTCTCTTATTATCTCATTCATTCTCTCAAATTTCAATCTCTACATTCTCCAAATCTCTACACATTTTCATTCAATTGTATTTTTACTCTCTCTCTACAAATTTTTTAATATTGGTTTCCTATATTATTATCTAAATTTTCCACCAACACACCAAAACCTAAAGGTACATTTTTCTTATTATTTTTGTTGAAACATTTTTTGTTAGTAAATTTAAAATTTTATGTTTAGACTTGTTATTAATTGTTATTATTTTTATTTAGTTTTTCAGTTTTTCATTTTATATGCATACTCAATTGTTAATTTTTAAATTATTGTTAGTAAATTAAGATTGTTAAGTGTAGTAGTTAATATTAGTATTTTTTGTTAGTAAAATAATATTTTAAAGCGTAGTATTAATTTTAATAAATTTTTATAGTAAATTAGAAGTTTGTTGATTTATATATATAACCTTTGCCAACAAAGCTACCCAAACACATTATTAGAAGTTTGTTGATTTATATATATATATATATATATATATATATATATATATGTATATGTATATGTATATGTTTATGTATATGTATCTAGTTATATAATGTATATATGTATATATATCTAGTTATATAATATATATAGTTATATATATTTTAAACCTTAACTGACAAAATAATTTAAATCTTTAACAGATTTAAAATAATTATTTTCCTATTATTTTTTTATTTTCTTTTTCTTTTACATAAATCTATTTTTTATATATTAGTATTAAATATGAATTTATTTAAACCTTAATTGACAAAATAATTTAAATCTTTAACAGATTTAAAATAATTATTTTCCTATTATTTTTTTGTTTTTTTTTCCTTTTACATAAATCTATTTTTTATATATTAGTATTAAATATGAATTTATTTAAAATATATTATATATATGAGTTTATTTAAATTATATTATATATATGAGTTTATTTAAATTATATAAATAGATTTAAATTATTTTAAGACTTAATTTATTATATTAATTTGATAGTCAATGGACAAAATTATGATTATTTATTTATATAATATTTATAAATTGTTTAATAAAACAAATACGGGGGATATCGTATCTCTCCCATCTAAATATAATATAATAATCTGTTTTTTTTAATAAATATTTTTTTCAATTGTCTAAATCTGTTTCTTAAATATATGAGTTTATTTTAAATATATAAATATAAATATATAGTTACATAACTTGTTTAAAATAATTTAAATCTATTTATATTAAAATGAACTCATACATAATATATATATATATATATATATATATATAATACACTTATATTTAATAATAATATAAAAAAATAGATTTATTAAAATGAAATAAAAAAACAAAAGAAAAATAATTATTTTAAATCTGTTTAAATTATATTATTTTATATTATTTTATCAATTAAGCTTTAAAATATAATTATATAACTATATGCATATACATATATACATTATATATATATAAACCAACGAATTCCTATCGATGTGTTAAAGTTTTTGAGTTTGACCTACTATTATAGAAAATAGAGGAACCAGAATTGATAATTTTATAAAGATAAATTCGTCATTCTATATTGATCAACTTTTAGTCAACTCTTTATAAGGGATGTTTGTGTAATAAATGGAATGATTGCATATTAATGTAATTTATCTAAACTTAAACTTAGTAGATGTTTGTACAATTAAACCAAGTAAAAGAAAGAAAGAAAGAAAGAAAAAAACCCCATAAAGAGGTTGACCTGGGAAATACTCCAAGCTTAAATAACTTGTTAGAGAAGCCTAATTTTTATCTGTCACGTCACGTCACGTCTGTTTGAGTCTTCTCTCTTTCACTAATCAAATTACTTGTTTTGGTTCGTCCCCATGGCATCATCGAAAGCTCAAATGGTTTCTCCGGAAGAAGAGGTTTGCTATCAACTTAAATTATTTCTGTGTAAACTATGATTTTTATTTTAAATTGTACTTATTATGTTGCAGCCCTAATCTACATTTTTTTTATGGTCGTGGTTGAAAACGGAAGAAATGGAGGAAAAAAAAAAAAGTAAAAATGTGTATTTGGCTTTGTTTCTAAGGTTAATACTGCTGTGTTTAATTTATAGTGAACTAGCGAACCGGTTTGTATTTAAAGGACATTAAATAGTGTTGTTCAAATTTGTGATAGAAATGAAAATGGTGTTGCATGTAAACATTTGTTTCAGAACTAATTTCTAGCGATGGGTCTTTTTCTCATGCTTTTTATGGTTGCTTTATATTTGTCTGACCATATGTTTTTTTTTTCTTGGGTTTGGGTATGTTTAGGCATTTCATGTGAAATTTTTTGGAACTTTAAAGGAGTTAATGAAGTGTTTTATTTGTATAATCAGGTGAATGATGTTGAATTAGTTTAATGAAGTTGGTTTCTGTATAGCATATTATAAATAAATTGTGTGAAGTTGGAAGACTTCTCTGACCTCTTGGGACGTGTTTATTAACTAGGAATGAAAATAAAAGGGAATCAATTTTTATCGGAGAGATAATTAGGAAATGGAACTTAGGCCCTGTTTGTTACATAGGATTGGATTGGGATTGGACTAATCTTAATCCAATCCTATGTTTGGAAGTAACATCAGACTGGATAAAATAATCCAGTGGGACCCAATTTTAGTGAAATAGTCCTATATTTTGTGGGATAAATAAACCCACCAAATTGGTGGGTTTAGTTGTCCTAGGACTAAATTTTTTTTAAAGATTTTTTTTAAAGTTTTTTTTTTAGATTTTTTAATACACTTCAAAAATAAAAAATGTAAGTCAAAACCCAGAAAAAAAAACAAAAAACAAACCCAGAACCATAATATTCTGGAAACCAAAAATAAAATCGAACCCACAAACTTAATATTTTGAAAATCTAAAAAAAATTAATCAAACCACCTATATCTAGAATCGAAAAAATAAAATAAAAAAAAACAAATTCAATATATTCATATTCCAGATTCAACCTAGATCTGAAATCAAATTCAACTCATATGATGACGATGATATAGAAATAGCGAATTAGGAAAAGAGAAAGTTTTATAGTTTTTTAATTTAATTTTAATTAGTTTTTTTATATTTTTATTTTAATTAGTTTATTTTATTGTTATTTCCGTTTTAAAAATAAATTATAATATTTAATCCAATCCCATGTTTCACCAAACAAAACATGGTATTAATTTAATCCAGTCCCATATTTCTCCACACATAGTATAGTATTAATTTAGTCCAATCCAATCCCATTTAATCCTAGTCCCATCTTAATCCAATCCAATCTCATAAAATAGTCCAATCCAATCCCGCGTACCAAACAGAGCCTTAATTCCTTGGGTAAGACTTTGGAGGGGAGATTAAGTTCCCTTTGCAATAAAAAAAAAAAAACTCAGGACTTACCTGACCTCTTACCCCACATTTCAGTTATGTGGGAGTGGGACAACTCATTGCTATATAATCCATGTTTGGAAACCATCTAATAACTAATAAGTAATAAGGAGAAAAAAAATGGTTAGTCCTTTTCATGTGTAATAACTAGAAAATGAAAGGAGTAAAATTCTTATCGTATCTTAAGCATGTAGAGTAGGATATGAATGATTGCTGTTCCAATTGATAATTCACTACTTCTTGTACTCTTATAGTCTTATTTCTGCATTTTCTTGTGTATATATACATAATTACATATATAAATTCACACACAAATGTATATTAGTTTGCTAATTTTTTGGGTTTATCTTTAATCGATTGTTGATTGTTCCTTTCTTTAGTTAGCCAACTATTTTTCATCTAGTAAAACATTACTAGATGAGGTCTCTTTGCATATTTGATCAAACGTGGTTGTTTCATTATGTCCATGGTGTATGTTTTTTATTCCTCCTTTGTTACAGATTAACTTATATTTTAAGATCATTAAAACAATAGCCATGAAGGTCAAACGGTCGAACACAATTAAAGATATCAAAACGATGCTTGAGGAGGAGGAACATGTTCCGGAAGATGTTCAGGAGCTGTTTTTTGCTGGTGATCATCTTAGGGATGGCCAAAGAATTTTGGATTATGGTATTCCCAGAAACTCCAATGTCCATCTTGTTCACAGAGAATCAGATTGGATGACATTACATTTTAAGATGCCATCAAATGAGAAAACCATCAAGCTTGAAGTGCAAGAAGATTATACCGTTCAAAAAATCAAATCCATCATTCAAAACGAAGAGGGAATCTGTCCAAGTGATTTTGAGATATACTCTTGTGGAAAACTTCTTGATAATCACAGGACTATGGCCTCTCTCAACATGCAAAGCGAAGATACTCTTCAGATGATCTGTAATCGGAAAGACACTAGATCATTATATGTGCAAACACCAACCAAAGGTTCCATAAAAGTTGAAGTTAGGTGGGTGCATACTGTTCTGGATGTGAAGAAAATAATTGAGAGCATTATAAGCATCCCTAGTCAATGTATGAAACTGAGTAAAACAGAGGAGCAGCTTGAGGATTGGAAGACCTTGGCTTGTTATGACATCAATGAAGGTGATGTCTTAACGGTTGAAATCCCTGATAAATTCCAGCTATCAGTGATGATTAATGGGGCAATCATCACTCTCAATGTCTTTCCATCATCAACTGTTGCTAACGTAAAAGAACTACTTTCCCGGCTCAATGATATACCAGTTAATCGACAGAGAATTATATTGAATGGGAGAGTACTTGAAGACAGCATGACTCTTGCTTCGTACAGCATTGACAAGGAGTCCATACTCCACATGATGCTGAAAATTGGGGGACGGCCAGAAAACGCATGAAGTTCTAGTAAGTGGAGATTGTTGCTGGTTTGCCCGTAGTACTAGTAGTAGTAGTTGCTTGTTTTCAGTCATTTTCTTTTACTTTGCCCATATTAGGAATTTGAGTAATATTTTGTTGACATGTTCTAAGAATTTATGACAATTTCAAAATATTAGAATTCAAGTGCAACTAATTTGTTACCTACAAGTATATCTATGTTTGTTCAATCCTTATTACAGGGCAGGGTTGATAATTTGATATCATTTATCATTTACTTACGATGTTGAACATTCGCACATGCTGCTATGGTTCTTTAGATATTACAGTATATATATATATGTGTGTGTATTAGGAATACAGTTTCATAATTACAATACAACCATGGATAAGGATAGAATAATATTCAAAGGAAATTGGAATAAGGACAGAATATATACTCTGGTTATTGAATGAAGTGCACTGTTTTGTTGATACTGGTTTTGTTTCAACAACAAATTTCTTCCCTTTTAATAATCATTTTCCAGCTGCTCTGTTTTTTTTTTCTAAAATTATATAGAGCCACCTTTGTCAAAAGTTGTTTCCAATCTCCATAAACAATTCTTAGAGGAAATCCAATCACAATTGGAACTCATTCTTTTTCTTAAAAAAAGATTTAAATCATCTGTCTAAAAAAACTAATGAACCAAACAAAAGCTTTGACGCGGTGTTTTTAAATGCGAATCATGGTCGAAAACAATTAATTTATTAGTTAAAATTATTTAATAAAAGATAATTAAGAGGTCAATTTAAAAGTCTGACTTTAATCACTTCTTTTCATTATTCATTAATTAATTTACTTTTAATCAAAAGATAAAATTAGCATATTTAATAAATAAAATTAATTTTTCAATTCAAATAAAATTATGTTAATTTTTTTTTCTTACTTTCCATATCTGTCTATAAAATATTAAAATTACTTATATGTTTGTAATTACATGCAAGTTGAGGGGGTGAATGAAAATATCCAAGCTTAGAAAAACTTGTTAGAGAAGGCTCTTTATGTTTTTGGTATCTCCACTAATAGCCTTGTCTTTTTTTTTTTTTTGAAAAGAAGTAGTTCAGTTCATCCCTATGGTAAGAGATGTATGTTTGACGAATGAGGATGGATATAGGTTCCCATATCCCCATCCCCATCCCCATCCCCATCCCCACTTCCTAAACCCTTCCTCCATCCCCTCTATTTTCCTATTTGTGAAAAATGGGGATGGGGATGAGGATGTTTGGGGGGAGGTCCCCCTATCCACATCCCCAATTCCCCATTTTCTTCATTTTTGCCTGTTTAATCGTATTCCCCAGTCCTCAATTTTCCATTTTTCCTATTTAACTAAAAATTATAAATTAAATTAAAAAAAACAAACATTTCATTACAAATAAAAAATAACAATGCATTACAAATTCAATATAAAATGTTTCAAATAATTCAAATATATATTATAATTATATTTATATACTTTTAGGGGAAATGGGGAAATGGGGAAATGGGGATCTCCATCCCCATCCCCATTTCAATTTAATTGTGAGGGAAATGGGGAAATGAGGATGGGGAGGGGTCCCTCCATCCCCATCCCCATCCCCATCCCCATTTTAATTTGGGGATAAAAATCATTCCCATCCCCTCCATTTCCCCATTCTTTTCAACAAAAAAAATCCCCAAATGAAGATTGGGTGCGGGAATTTGGGACCCTGGGGATAAATGTGCATCCTTACCCATGGTATCATCAAAAGCTCAAATGGATTCTCTAGAAGAAAAGGTTTGCTGTAAACCATGAATTTTTCTTTTAAAAAAGGGATATAATCATTTCCCCCCTTGTAGTTTATCATATTAGACACTTTACCCATCTAGTTTCAGTAATGATCATTTTTCCCTTTGAAAAGTAAAATATTAGACATTTTACCCTGTCTAGTTTCAATAATGGTCATTCTCCCCCCTCAAAACGAAAATATTAGACATTTTTCCCCTTAACCGTTTGAAAATCCGTTAGTCAATTAATTAAATGACTTTATTGCCCTTAAACACATGAGTTATGCTCTCTGATAGTACCACTAATTTAAGGGAAAAACAAATTAGAAATAAAAAAATAAAAACTAATAAAAGTATTTTAAAAATAGAATTGAAAATAAAAAATTAAAAAATTAGCAACAAAAAAATTCAGTATTTCAAAAAATAAAAAATAATTCAATATTTCAAAATAAATTTTAATATTGTTTTAGTTTCTTACAATTATATTATTTTATTATTTTATTATTCTTTATGTTAATGTTTTTTAAATGAATTTTTTCATTCTTTATATTAATCTTTTTTAAATAATTTTTTTATTCTTACATTTAATTCTTTATATTAATTTTTGTTCAAATAAATTGAATTTTCGATTAATATAATTTTTTTTATTTTTTTATTTTCAGTTCTGTTTTTTAAAATACTTTTATTAGTTTTTATGTTTTTATTTCTATTTTTTTTTAAATAATTAATCGTTTTATTAGGGGGTATAACTCATGTGTTCAAGGGTAATAAGGTCATTTAATTGATTTTTTGACGGTTAAAGTACTTGACTAATGGAATTCCTAACGGTCAATGGGTAAAATGTCTAATATTTTAGGTTTTAGGGGAGAGAATGATCATTACTAAAACTAGATGGGGTAAAATGTCTAATATTTTACTTTTTAGGGGGATAAATGATTATTACTAAAATTAAAGGGGGTAAAGTGTCTAATATAACAAATTATAGTGGAAAAATGATTATATCCCTTTTAAAAATTGTACTTATTATGTTGCAGCCCTAATCTACTTTTTATTTATTTATATTTTGTATGATAGTGGTTGACAACGGAAGAAATGGAGGATAAAAATACAAATGTGCATTTGGGTTGTTTCTAAGGTTACTATTACTGTGTTACAGTGGAACTTAAAAGACATGAAATAGGGTTTTAGTTGCGATGCACATTTGTTTCAGAATTAATTTGTAGTGATGGGTAAACAACTCATGCTTTTTATGGGTGCTTTATCTTTGTTTGAACAAAAGTTTTATTTTTTTTGGGGGGGTATTTTTAGACTTTTCAAATGCAAAATTTTAGATTAATGAAGTGTTTTGTTTGGATAATAAGGTGAATCTTGTTGACTAGTTTAGTGAAGCTGGTTTCTGTAAATATAGAACTATTATAAATAGATTGTGTGTTGGGGATTTTTACAACTGCTACTAAATTTGTAAGTATTTGAATAATCTTGATAACTTGTATCATGTACAAACCCTTTACCTTTAGTTGTTCGCCGAACTCTAACCTGAAGACTTCCCTGACCTCTTGGTTTGAAACTAAGGTGGTGTTTGGTTGAGTGGAATGGAATAAAATGGAATTGAAATATTATATATATTATCCATTCCATTTGTTTAGTTTGTTAAATGCTAATGGAATGGGCATTCCATTGGAATGTGGATTCCACCATTTTGGTGCAATGGGCATTCCATCCAAAAACCAATGGAATGCCCATTCCATTCCATTAACAAATTTTCTCTTCCAAAAATAACCCTTTATCTCCAACTCTATTCAAAAAATACTATCATTTCCAAAAATAACACTCACTCACACACACACACACACACACACACACACACACACACACACACACATATATATATATATATTATTATCATAATATATATTATTATATATATATATATATATTATTGTTGCATATCTTATATTATTACATATTATATATATATATATATATATATATATATATATATTATATTATATTATATTATATTATATGATACCATTAGAGACGGCAGGGCTCCACGACCATCTCATAGTTCAATTTCCCCACAAACGGCCTTTCCTCAACGGCCTTAACAGGGTACTTTCAGACAGAGATGGATGGAGGCCTTAAGCCATAAACCAGTCAGTACGTGGTATTGTTAAACCTGAGTTCATCCTAGCCAGCAACATTCTGGTTCAGGATGTGTCCAGGGTGTCCAGCCGATATACTAGACCAGAAAACACAAAATCTGTTCTGATACGCAGGGTCCTCATATGAGGCAAGCAAAGAGTATACTGGGATCTTAAAGAATCATAGTTCCAGACATAGAACTGGCTGAAGATTAGGATGATAGAAACTTTAGAAAGCCATATGAAAATAAACACTCAAACTTTATTCTGATTTTCTGATGATCTTACAGAAAGAACGAGGCTTCCTTATTTAAGGAGAGGAAGCATTCTACAAGCAAGGAACAAGCATATCATACAAAGGATAGGGCCAAAGACGATGGCCGACAAACGGCGATAATAATTTTACAAAGTCAAGAAAACAACAGGAAGCCGGTATGGCAGCTGGCAAACATAATAATTATACAGATAGAGACGGGAATACTACGGGCTATTGAGATTACAGGTGGTGTGGTATTCTTCGTCTGAGTCGAGAGCCCCACAAATGGAACAGGGCCACGTGTCAGCCTGGTCTTGAGAATCTAGAAGATAAGCGTTCTGGAAGGGGTGCCAACTCATTGTTGGGTCCCGTGGGACATCAGAGAGGATGAAAAGGACGTTTGTTCGGTCATGGTTGACGTCACAAAGAAAATTAAGGAGAGGGATCTGAATACTGGGATGGTATAGCTTTTCGTAGTCATACGAAGTATCCCATTCGTAGCTGACGTTGGAAGTCCAAAAAAGTTGGGCTAGTGGGTTGTATCTGTAAGGCCTGTTAAAGATCCAAATACAACATACTTTGGAAGCCGGTTCTGGATCCATTTTCCAAATATGGTATTGGCCCATAAGCTTAGTAAGTTCGGTCCGCCAAACGGATAGAGGATTGAACCACTGTAGGAAGGTCTGAAGGTTAGGAGAGGTTGGGTTCTGGACAAAACCATATAATGCTTGAAGGGGAAAAACTATGGCATGGTGATGGAGGACCGATAAACACCATAGGAACCATAATACCTGGTCGAAAAAATAGTAAAAGGGTGGAGATACAAAAGGGTCAAGGAAGGGTTTGCTAGGATTGGCTAATTGGTGGTGACAACCCTGGCTGTTGATCTGTTAAAGATATGAAGGGAGATGTAGTTTTGCAAAATTGTGGACCTGTTGGGCAGATGGCACTTGTCCTGGTGGCAGAGTAGCCAAGAATTCTGGCAGGAGAGTAGGAGGTGGTGGAGCAGTAGACAGAGCTGTTGAAGAAGAAGCCTGGGAAGATATCATGTAGATTAAGGGGATAGGACCAACACGGGAGATTAGAGTAATAGGTCTAGGCCGTGACAGCATGTCGGGGATGATGTTGTGGTGTCCTTTGATGTGTTTGACGGAAAAGTCATATCTGGAAAACCAGTCTTTGAGTCTCAGGAGCTGAGGATTTGGAGGGAGCTTGTTGTGGAATTCAAGAACTTTTGGAAAATATGAGTTATCCATTTCAATGGTGAAGTTCCTGGTCCTGAGATGGAAGTCAAACTTGAAGATTCCATTTTTCACAGCAAGGATCTCCTTATAGATGGTGTGGTAATGTTTTTGGGCATCTTTGAATTGTCCGCTGGCATGGCAACAGTAGTGGCGTTTTCCGTTGGATTCTTCAAAGAGTACGGCTCCCCAGAAGTTGTAACTGGCATCTGTCTGTAAGATGAGTTGTCCTAACGATGGGATATGTAAAGGTGGAGGCTTATGTGCAACATTCTTTAGGTTATTTATTGCCTCGGAGTGAGAGGTATCCCATGGGGGAGGATTTTTCTTGAGAAGCTTGGACAAGCATGTGATGTAATGGCTTGCATGTGGGATGAAATCTCTGATATAATTGACAATGCCAAGGAACTGCTGAATCTGCTTTTGTGAGAGGTTCGAATCTGGAAAGGCAATGAGCTGTCTTGCCAGATGAGGCCCAGGGACATAGGAACCATCTCTGATCTTCATGCCAAGGAACTCAATGTTAGTAACACCTATTAAGCTCTTTTTATCGGATAGCATGATTTCGTATTTGTCAATGATCTGGTGAAATTATTGTAGGAGCTTATCATGTGATTCATTGTCTGATGAATGTAGTAGAATATCATCGATGTATAACAGGGCAGTATGGAGGGAGCTTGTTGTGGAATTCAAGAACTTTTGAAAAAGATGAGTTATCCATTTCAATGGTGAAGTTCGTGGTCCTGAGATGGAAGTCAAACTTGGAGATTCTATTTTTTACAGCAATGATCTCCTTATAGATGGTGTGGTAATGTTTTTGGGCATCTTTGAATTGTCCGTTGGCATGGCCACAGTAGTGGCGTTTTCCATTGAATTCTTCAAAGAGGACGGCTCCCCAGAAGTGGTCACTGACATCTGTCTGTAAGATGAATTGTTTTGACAATGGGATATGTAGAGGTGGAGACTTCTGTGCAACATTCTTTAGGTGAGTTATTGCCTCGGAGTGAGAGGTATCATATATTATATGTAATATATACGTTATATGTATTATAATATATATATATATATATATATATATATATATATTCATATATTATATAATATATAAATATAAATTATTTTATATTATTTATACTTTTATATATTATATTTTATTATATATATATATTATATTATACAAAATATATTATTATTATTATTATAAATATTATATGTATTATACATAATACATATTATAATAAATAATATATATATATATATATATATATATAATTTATACTTTTATATTTTATTTTTATTATCCAAAATATATATTATATTTTCTAATTATTTATATTATATATTATATATTATTATATATATATATATATACATTATATAATAATATATATATATATATAACAATTATTATAATATATATTATATATTATATTATATTTTATTATTATCCAAAATTAATATAAATTATTTTATTATTATTGTATATATATACACATTATATAATAATATAATAATATATAATATTCATATATTTAATAATATTAATATTAATATTTTTAATATATATTATATATTATATATTATATTATATTTAAATATATATGAAAATATATATTATTATGTAATTATATAATATATATAATATATTTAATTATGTAATATATTTATATGATATATATTATATAATATATTATAGTATTAATATTACTAACATATAATATATAATATATATATTGTAATAATATATATTATATATCCATAATAAATAATGTTATTATAAATGTTTTGTAATTAGGGGTATTTTGGTCAAAATACAGTTGATTCCATTTCATTCGGTTGTTAATCAAACAAAATATTACTGATTCAGATATTGATTCTAAAGTCTCAACCTAACAAAGAAATCAGTTTTCCATTCATTTCCATTCCAATTCTCATTCATATTACCATTCCAATTCCTATTCTATCATGGTAACCAAACGCTACCTAAAGATTTTACCACACAACCCCACCTTTCAGTTAAGTAGGACAACTAATTGTTACTTAATCCATGTTTGAACACCAATTAATAAGGCTTTTTTTTTTTTTTTTTTGCCTTTTCATGTATAATAATCAAAATATTTCGAAACAAGAAAACTCCAACTTTGATGAACCAAAAACTAGAAAATGGAAGGAGTAAAATTCTTATTGAATGGTAACTTGGTAAGCATATAGAGTGGAATTTAAATGATTGCTGTTCCAAATGAGAATTGGTGTACACTATTCTGCTTTTGCTTGTGTATATAAATTCACACACTCCCCTCATTTTAATTAATTGTCTCTAAACCTGAGTGGAGTTTTTTTGGGTCTATGCATACTATTTTTCATCTATTAAAATAGTGTTATATGAAATCTCCTTATTTATTTGATCAAATTGACATGATAAAACGCACAAATAACAATCACAAACAATATTTATCCTCTCTTGTGTGAATCTAATAGGAAGCAAATAAAATAGAGCAGCAAATAACACAACCACAAGCTCAATCAAAAACACAAAAACACCAAGAATTTCACGTGGAAAACCTCCCCGAATTGAGGAGTAAAAACCACGGGTCCTCCGAAATCTCCACTATCAAAGTATAATGGACATACACATAATTCTCTTTAGCTGAACTAGAAGCATATAACACAATAATCTCAAGATTAACTAATCTTGGCAACAAATACAATATTAGCAAGTAAAACAAGAGAGATATGATTTAATAAACTCGAATCCTCTGTTCTGGGTGTGAAATTTTCTGCAGAAATTTCCGATCAATGATCCAACCGTCCAGATCGTAGAAACACGAGAGAAAAAGAATCTGTACAAATTTCAGATCAATCGGACCACAAACCAAAGAGATATCTCCCTTTGAAGAAAACTGCACAACAGCTTCCCTGTTTTCTGTCCAGCCCTTTTCCGAACCGCAAAACTCACAACAGGAAACTCCGATTGACAATTCCTCAGACCAGAATGTAGTACCGTGTGTGGTGAACACGTCTACAAAATTTGAGCTTGATCGGAGAACGAATCGACCTCCAAACAGCCCTCTGAAAAATCCTGGACAGCAGCCTCCAGCCCAGAATTCTGCACTTTTTCTCTTTCACTCTTCTCTCTCTTGCACACCGATTCTCTCTTCACTCTTTCACTCTCACAAACCCCTAATTCAAGAAGGGTTTCTTATACTATATGTAAAGTGACTAAAAAGTCCTTGGACCATCCACATATATTATGTGGGTTTTACCATGAATGCATGGTAAACTCTTTTTGGGCCATCTCCACATTTGGAGAAAACCCAACCCAACACAAACATGGTTATGTCATTCTGTCCATGATATTTGTTTTCAATCCTCTTTTGTTACAGATAAATTTAAATTTTAAGATCCTTACAAAAATAGCCATGAAGGTCAAAAGGTCCGAGACAATTACAAATCTCAAAGAGATGCTACGTGAGAAGGAAGGTATTTCAGAAGATGTTCATGGGCTGTTTTTTGCTGGTGTAAAATAGCCATGAAGGTAAAATAGGGATGAGGACCCCTCTCCATCCTCATTTCCCCATTTTCCCAACAATTAAATTGAAATGGGAATGGGGATGAAGATCCCCATTTCCCCCAAAAGTATATAAATATAATTATAATATATATTTAAATTATTTGAAACATTTTATGTTGAATTTGTAATACATTGTTATTTTTTATTTGTAATGAAATGTTTGTTTGTTTTTTTTTTAATAATGGGAGACTGGGGGATACGAGAAAACATGAAAAAACCGAAAAAATGGAGAACTGGGGATGGGGATGGGGGGATCTCCCCCAAACATCCTCATCCTCATCCTCATTTTTCCCAAATGGGGAAATGGGGGGATGGGGGATGGGGGAAGGGTCTGGGAAGTGGGGATGGGGATGGGGGGACCAATATCCATCCCCATTCCCCAAACATGCATCTCTACCCTGAAATTGCTAGTATTTATATGATGATTTTATGTATTCTTGTTTCTTTATTTCTATATGCACAATATGTGAATATATATATATATGTATATGTTAACAAGGATCTTGCTCATTACAGCATCGAGGAGTGGTTCAGTACTATTCACGACTCATGAGGTTACAAGGTGATCTCGTGTGAGAAGAAGCGGTTGCATTCAAGGCAATGTCAGAGGCTTGTGCATATATATGTAAGATTTTGCACTGCAATAATTCCTGAAGCTTATCACACTTTCTGAACCAGCTTTTATTATTTTGTTTTTATGTTTCAAGGATTCGTACTGATCCACTTTATAAGTTTTACTTGATGATTATATGTTGTATATAGTTGCAATGTTCTATTTTGGAGTCTTTCATTAAGGGTCTCTTTTGACTGCACCGGTGATTCCACTATTATTAATAGCCTCACAAAACGTCACCATCGTAAATAGTAAGAAAGTAAATATAATTTACATGATAATTGATCACAATGTGATGAGTGATGAGTGATGAGTGATGGTGAAAAAGTATTACTTTCATAGATTCTTAATTCTATGAACAAGAGGTTGCATGATTCAATTCATATTGAAACTAGATTCAATTTATTATATGTACATCCGTAATAGAGGTTTCATAACTTATAAGGTCATTGTATTATACAGATTTTCTATAGTGATAGAGATGGTTATTGGTCATAGGATTTTAATCCAAAAGTTCACTAAAAATAATAGATCACTCTCATAATTTTCACCGTAACTACAAAGATGGTAACTAAATCTCAACTATTCTTATCATAACAGTTGTAACACCAGCACGAACCAACCAGCTAAGAAGTTATTTTTCCAATGGGTTCGATAATGAGTGCAGAATTTTACTAGATTATTCTCGGTTAAGGGAGCTATTTGTGGAAATAATGAGAAAGGATGTGATGTATCTATTACAAGATTTGCATATGATAAGAAGTAGAGATGATTATGATGAATAGGGTAATTTTAATATTCATCATGAGATTGGATGTAGGTGAGAATACATGACATAGATTGTGAATATTGGAACATGAAATATGCTTATTTCAATCTCAAAAGTTAGCTTTTGGGATGAGGGCTGCCCTAGTACCTATATATTTGCACTCTCCCTTAATGCCTATACGACGTGGGACTATGATTCATACAATTCTCTAAAAAAAAAAACTTTAACATTCTTTTCATATAGCTATGCAATTATTATTAAATTTTAAATCTTCAATTTGGTCCCCTCTATTTTTTTTTTTGTTTTTTTATAGTGGATTCCATTTGAATTTCTGGCTCCGTCCCTGGTGGGAGATATGAGTATATATGTATATATTAATCTAAACAATTAAATTTTTTATTTGAACCTGTAAATCATATTATGATTGTTGATTTTTGTTTTTTAGAATTCATAGAATCAGTATTAAACTCATAAACTTTGGTTTGATTCGTTGATTAATTTGTGACCAGGTGTCTTCAGTTTCATGCACTTGTAATTGAGAGAGGTTTCAATCAAATAGAGAAATGGGCCGGCAACGAATTTAAAGTCAAATTTGTTTTAAGTACATGCATATATATACCGGGATCCTAGTTATGTATAAGATCAAAATAAGTTTAGCTGGGTGGGATTTTGAATTTGAAGCCTTATTTTTATTTTCCAGAAGCGAATGCCATTATATTTTAAAATGCCATTAAACGAGAAAACCATCGAGCTTGAAACCTTGAAGTGGATAAAGTTGATACCATTAAAAAAAAAAATCAAATCCGTAATTCAAGACAAAGAGGGAATCTGTCCATATGATATGATTTTGAGATATACTCTTGTGGAAAACTTGTTGAAAATCACTGGACTGTGGCCTCACTCAGCATACGAAGCTAGATCAATTTCTTTGCAGACACCAACAAAAGGTGCATAGATCGAAGTTGAGGTTATGTGGATGCATATTGTTGTGGATGTGAAGAAAATAATTGAGAGCATGATAAACATTCCTAGTCAATCTATCAAGCTGTTCATTGATGATGAAACAGAGGAGGGTAATGTTTCTTTTGATGGTATAATATTACAACCATTGAATAAGAACAGAAATATAGAATAATGATTCAAAAGAAATTGAAATAACAATTCCTAAATGAATACTATTTCTTAAAGATTTTTTTTTTTTGGTGGAAAATAAATCTTAGAATATGGAAATTATTACATATGAAATATTTAAAATTTCTAAACAATTCTTTTAAAAAATAAAAATAAATAAATAAAGAAAAATATTGTAGGGAACAAAATATGAAAAATAAATATTAAAAGAATAGTAATCTAAGGTGTCATTTGTTTCCTAAATTTTTCTGAAGATTGAATAAGGATTGAATTTTGAATCTGAATGACATTTTTTTTCTTACATCTGAATGTACTGTTAACATGTTTATTTTTTAAAAATGAAATTGTCTGCAAATAAGTAATTTTACATTTATACTCATATTAATTAAAAGAAGTAATTTAACATATACAATTCATTATTTATATACAATTATTCTATAACATCTTCAACCATGAAATATACTCAATATGATAGACGAATTTATTAAACACTATACAAATAGTTAGAGTAAAAAATAAATAAAGAGTTCTTACCGGGATTTGATAGGAGAGAAATTCAGTTGTTCAACCAATGAAATTTTTTAGTATTAGAAGTAATTAGTTTTTCTTTTCTTTTCTAAAACCTGCTTAAAATAAGAAATATGTTAAATGAAAAAAGTCAACACCGAATCAAATGGAGATAAATTTGGGAATATATCTTTTTTTAGAGGATAGACTTGGAAGAGAATATTTTAATTATAATCAAATGATTTAAAATTAAGTTAAAAGTGGGGATTAAATATGGATTAAAAAAAAGTTCATTTTTACTCACCCCTTTGAGGGTGAGTGAAAATTACTTCCTCCCGTATGGATGACATGTATTCATGGAGAGGGTAAATTTGTCCAAACACTGTCATCTTTTGGGACAAATTTACCTCTCCCTAGACATATATCATCTATACGCAAAAGTGAACTAAAAAAAATGATGTCCCAATTTATGTATAACCAATCGTAATGTGTATATAATCATTTACATTTAATTTTTTTTTTTAAAGCTTGCGCACCATTTTTTGTCAGGTTTAGCTACAATATAAGTGGAGTGAAAGCTAGACATTGAATTTTAATCAAATAGTCCACAAAATTCAATGGTTTGAAAAATAAATATAAATAAATAAACAAAAAAATATTTTCTCTTTAGCTAAACCCTTTCTCGTACATGTATATAGTTGAAGTTGATGCTCATAGTTTTCTCTAAGGTTTTATCAAAATTTAGGGTTAGGGTTTTTTATACATCATGGTTAAAAAGGAAGAGCTCCGAGCGTACTCCATTACCGCGAAATCGCAAGAAAAAATCATCAAATTCATCCGATTATGAAGAGGTATTTTGATTCAACTTATTTTCTTTATTTATCTATCTTTTGATCTTTATACTCCAGTTATATATGTTGTTCATTATAATGCATCTTTTGTGTTTTTTTCTCTCTGTTTTACAGATAAATATATACTTTACCATTAACAAAACAATGGCTATGAAGGTAAAAAAGTCCGAAACAATAGAAAATCTGAAAGTAATGTTGCGTGAGAAGGAGGGCATCTTAGAGAATAATCAGGATCTATATTTTAGTTATATTCAACTGCGTAATGGTGGTAGAATTAGTGATTATAACATTCGCAAGAATTCTGTTGTTAGGGTTAATGAATTACCTCCGATCAAAATATATGTTAAATGGCCATCAAATAAAAAAACCCTTGAATTTAAAGTGAATAATTCTGATACCATTGATAATATTAAAAGAAATATTAGGTTCATAGGGGGATTCCAGTCAAAAAACTACTCTTTGTATTATGCTGGAAAACTTGTTGAAGATGGTATGACAGCTGCCTCACTTGAAATACAAAACGGAGCTACTCTGCAAATGGTAACCGATCCAAACGACAAACTATCGATTTCGGTGGAGACACCGGATGGAGGTACCGTAGATGTTGAAATCAGGTGCTGTCACACTGCTGTTCAAGTTAAGGAAATAGTTGAGAGCTTGACAAATTTGTCTAGTGAAGATTGGGATCTTTCCGTGGGGACGGAAATGCGTCTCAGGAATTCCAAGACCTTGGCTTTCTATGACATCAAGGAGAAGGATATCTTGAAGATGTTGCCTGCTTCATACCAGATATCGGTGAGGACTCGAGATGGGAAAATGACGAAAAATTTGCAAGTGAAGCAGTCGGATACTATTTATGCTGTGAAAGAAAAATATTTTCAGCAGACAGACGTACTTGTTAATCGTCAAAGACTTTTGTTTGGTGGATAAATTCTAGAAGATAACAAGGATCTTGCTCATTGCAGCATCGAAGAGGGCTTCACTATTCATGTCAATCATGTGTGAGAAGCAACAGCTGCATACTAGACAAAGCTGGACAGAGGCTTGTGTATATATATATCATATATGTAAGATTTTGCTCTGCAATATTAATCCCTGAAGCTTATCACCTATATTATGCAAGTAGTTACTTTCTGAAGTCTGAACCAGTTTTTATTATTTTGTTTTATGTTTTATGTTTTTAGCACTTGTACTGTTCTATTTTATTAGCTCAACTTGATGATTATATGTTAATTATAGTACGTCTCAACTAGCTCTGTTTATAATGACCTTTTTTTTTTATAATTAATTATTGATATTAGTTTTACTTTTACATACCACATGATATATATATATATATATATTGAATAGAATATGTGCGTGATTGTGATAGGCATATGTTATCATATTATGAAATAATTTCTTGGCAACATGAATATTACATGAACCAACATCATATATGATTCATCTTTTTTATTGGTACTGCTTAGAAGTCATTTATAACCCATATGAGATGGGTACCTGTAGTCATATTGCAAGACCTTAATATGACTCAAAGGGCATATTGCAGCTTTGGACTTCAATGGGTGAGCCAATCTTGCGCCATTTTGCCACTGGTCTTCTTCTTGCGCTGGATCTAGTGCAACTTACCTATTTGCGCTACTTTGTTGCTTGCCTTTGTTTTTATTTCATACTTTTTGATTGGCCGAGAGGGAATATGTAAGAGAATATTCTTTTAGAGTAAATATTTGGTCCAATGGGTTGGTGATGGAAAAAATAATTGATGTGGTAGTTACTGTATTTTACTGCAAAGCTACAACAAATTGATACAATGGGTTGAAGATGGTCTAAAGTAACCACTTTATGATAGACGGTGTCTATTCAGCTTTACAATATTTCAGATTGAAGTCTCCATTACGGTAAGTGATATATATATATATATATATATATATATATATATATATATATTAATGTGTCAAATGTATTCTTGTGACCAATAACCAAAATTAAATCGGTAGAAATAAAAATCGTTTGGATTAAAGTGTAAGTTAGGAATTGCAATATTCCATTTATAAATCTATAAGATTCGAGCTTGAATCGCTAACCATTCTTTAGCAGTCTTTAAGACAATCTAATGGTAAATAACTAAATATTAATGAACAATTGGTTTAGATCAATTAGCAGTCTTTTCAATTGCAACTCAGATTTTAACATATGAATCAATAAATTAAAACTTTATTTAGGATTTGATAAATTTACCTTGCCAGTTTTTTTTTTCAAAAAATGGAGCTTTAGTTTATTGATTCATTAGTAAAAAATATTCTGAGATTTTATATATGAAATGTCTTTTTTTTTTTTTTCAATGTACCACCGAGTTACTTATAATTGCATCCCATTGTCTTTATAAATTAAAATGTTATTTTTATATTTAATTAAAAATATTAATTTATTATTTATAAAGATCAGTTTAAATCAATTTAAATTTATAATACTTTTATATTTAAATTTAAAAAAAAAACATTTTAAAACCAGACTGATGGAATTTTAAGTAAATATTTTTATTGAAATTTAACATCGATCAGAAAACTATCAAAAATGATTGAAATCAAACACTATTAAAAGATATTTAGTCTGACAATATAAAAAAAAATATAGAAGTGGAAATATACACGCACAAATATACCCATAGAATATTTTCAAATGATATTGAACCTTCGGGGGGACGCATATTGCTAGGTTGCATACTTGCATGGACTCATTCTTTGGACTATTAAATTTAGAATCTAGACAACACAATTTAATGTGGCATGATTTCAAGGCTAGCTTTAAAAAAAAAAGGCCAAATTTAAGTAGTCATTATCAAATATGGCATTTAAAAAAAATTCAGAATCTAAATTCAATCTATATGCATCAGTATCTCCACTTATAATAAATTAATAACAGTTGTAATCGTAATAATTATATCAGAATAGAGTTAATAAGTTGTCGACACAATATACAAGGAATCCATTAAAGACTTTATTAATCATGTAAGCTGATCTTTCGACTAATTATCTTCGACTAATTAACGGAGGATCTGGACGCAACCCACTGAAATTAAATTCTGGGTCATCTCAAATACACAAAATTGACTCGACCCGGATCCACAACGTCTCTCTCTCTCTCTCTCGGTGGGTCGAAGCTCGAAAGACAACGTTCGTTTTACAGGTTTGTAAATCAAGACATTATCGACGATCGGATTCATGAATTTGTATAGTCAATTATGAAAATTGAAGTTCAAAACATTACATTTATTAGATTTATAGCACCAATTGTAGTGATTATGTACCTGCAAAATTTGATATTGCTCTACGATTTTATGCTGTTCTATCTCAATAAGGAATCGAACTTTATGGTTTCTGATGTAGATTTTTAGTCTCACAAGAGAAGCTCTAATATGTATGTGCCTGTATATTTATATTTTTTTTTTCAGGGAGTTCAATTAGCTTAATTTGAGATGGCGGGCACAGCTCAGATTCGTACTAACAATTCTGCGCTTATCGCCATGATCGCGGATGAGGTAATGGGTTAGGGTTTGTAGTAGAAATCGAATTTGTTTTGTGTAATTTGTGTAGCTGAATTGTTGGTTCTCAGTAGTCTAGTGATTTAGTTTGACTATTTAATAGCAAGATCATAGTGAGATGAGATCATTTACCGAAGGATTAGGCGTGACAAATGTGTGTTCCGGGATGATACATATATAGAATTTGATAGATAGTACTCTGATTGATATAAAGTGCTTGATAGTCTGCCTAGAGTAGGATTGTGATAAATGTCCAGTGTTATTTTGTGTTTGATAGTGGTTCTTCATACTTGGCCTGCAACATGCTTGTAGTTTCGTTTTGGGCACAACTGGGGTGCCTTCAGTTCATGATTTATGCTAATTTAGGAGTTAATTATTGTCTTGCCTTCTCCAAATTACGTGACTTTAGGATTTAGTCATTAAGGAATAGATAACAGATGAGTGTACCGGATACAATTTATACATCATGTGTTTGAATGTGTTTTATGTTTTAATGTGGAAGAACCATTTGGTTTGTTTTCTGTTAATTGAAGTAAAATATGTTAGTCACAATGTGAGCGAATGACTTTTTCAGCTACAAAGAATCTTAGACTAAAATTATGAAGGACACTTATGACTTGTGGACAGAGGTGATATGTCACAAGTGTTGACCTGATGATCCTGAATGCAGGAAAGGTACCCAAGTGATCTTAATTTGCTAGAATCTTTTGCGATTTGGTGCCTAAAAAGGTTGCAAAAAATATTTTACGTAATCATTTGTTCATGCATCAGTCTTTGTTTATGTGTTCCTCGGATGAGTTCTAAATGTGCAGTGTTGGCTCTACTAGTCAGGCCATCACCTATTTACAGCAGATCACGTATTTGGAAAACCCATTTATCATGTAGGATACTATAACTGGACTTTTGCATGCTGGAGTGGGAAATGTTGACTTGCGGGGAAGGACAAATTCTCTGATCGTTGATTCAAGTATGCTTCTGGCCTTCTTGTTACTTGAATATTGTACTCATTTGGTTACTATTAATAATCTATTGAAGTTTTATTTGAAGCTGAGCATTAACTTATACTTCAATGATTACCTTTATGTATAAGTTTTTCCTTGAAACTTAAAACAGTAACTTGTTTCTCTTTAAATGTGTTTTCAAGAGCTTGTGACCAACTTTTCTTGTGATATTTGAATAAGATAGGTGAATTGGCGGCAACAATGTGGAAACATAAGCTTTTTTTGTATACTGAGCCATATTCCTAAGAAAGATTTAGTTAATAAAATTAAATAAAAAGTTGCCAAGAGTATTTTCTGCTAGGCACTGAATTGGTGATTTTTAAGTAATTTCCTATGATATTCTGTCTAAAAACTTTATTTAAAATTAAAGCTCTAATCATGAAGGTTGAAGTGATTACTTAAAGGTATTCTGTTGGGTTGATGTGGATATGTGAAGTAAAGACCGCTATCAATCAAAGATTTCACTTGATTTAGATCCTGTATGCATTAAAAATGACTTTTTATTATTGGGCCTGCCATAGCAGATGCTAGGATGCTGTTTAAAGTGTTCGTTCATTTTCTCCACCCAAAAAAACCGATTAATTATCTTCATTTCTAAAAAATTGATAATGGGAATGGATTGACATTGATTTTAATCATATCATCACAATTAGTAAAATACTAGACATGTAATGGCGTGACATTCATCAGTAAAACTCAAATAAGGTTTCTGCATGCAAAGAACGACATAGGTATTGTCTTAATCAGCCAATGTGTAAGTATTATTCACATTTCCATAGTAAATAACACCACTGTGTGTATATGATTGACAAACTGGTTGATGTTCGGTTAAACAATTTCGCCTTCCAGTTTGTTTTATCATGCTATAGTTACAAAATGTGTTGGCAACAATAGCAATTGCCCTTCAGAAAAGAGAGGAAATTGCATAGGTGCCTAGGTAGTTGGCTTATATATCACTAATGTGTAGAATAGATATTACTCAATGCAATGATTATGCAGTTTTTAAGATTGTCATCAATTAAGAAATTCTCCATACAAACTTGAACTCTTTCTATTTCTATCAGGTTGCAAACAGGATAAGTTCTGTAGTTGACAGCTACAATAATCCAATTCCATCAATATTGGAGATTCCTTCCAAGGACCATCCATATGACCCTGCTCATAATCCAGTCCTTTCACGAGTGAAACACCTCTTCTCTTCTGAGTCTGTGGCATCCGACAGGCGCTGAGTATGTCTAGATGTTCTGTTTTTCAGGTTGCAAACGTGATAAGGTTTGTAGTTGATAGCTTCAAATGCTTTGTTTTGTGCACATCTTTGTATGCCATGTTAATTTGATTTATTCGACGCATCGTTTTGTTCATAATTACTTTTTGTTTGTATAAAACTCATCAACGCGATTGAAACCTTATTTATGATGAATATACTAATAAATTGTCAGGTTGAGCTGATTCTATCATTCATTTCTGTTTAAATGTATGTGATGAATCGGGTGAGGATTATTTCTAAGTACGAATTTTACTAGGTAAGTTGACTTGGATAGGGACGGCTAACAATGCCAAAACGCAGTCCAGGATTAATCTTTAATCGGCTGGCTTCGTCGTTAAATTTAACTTTCTGACTGGAATGAAATAGAGCCGAGACATGGAAGACTTATTCACTAGTTATTGAATATACAAGCTGCTTAGTTACATATATACATGCTGCAGATGAAGATATTGAAGCACAATCATCAAATTGCTATAGATTGAGTCAAGGCTATATTTTTATACCATATAAGACTGAAGTAGAGGTGTCTGATGGGCTTGATAAGGCCCAAGGGCTTCACTTTTGCGGGTTATAGGTATTCAGGAAGGGGTTTTCAGTATTTTACTCTTTTTTCCTTGTTTTTTAAGCTTGATTGCGGCTGATTAGTCCAATATCGGCTCAAACTTGAATCGATATTGGATTAGATATGGGGGCTGCTCTGTCTTCCTTGAATCGAGATCGGATTGAATTGGATTAGATATGTGGGCTGCGCTGTCGGGAAGACAAGACTGCCCCATTCAAAACATGTTATGGTGTAGTGAAGATTAAAGATTCATCAACACCTCTTAAAAAAAAATAATCATTAGCACTTTTGATGATGCTTATTTTTAAAGGAAAAATACATGATTAAGGCATTATAAGTTAAAACTAAGTACTTTACACGTCCTACAAGTGCAATAGTGACCAAATCTTACTTTAAAGCCGGATAAACTTGATGTTCAAAAGCTTAAACAATAATCCACTAACGACTTTTCTTTTTCGAACTAACATTGAGATTGAGTTAGGAGTTTGTTGTGACAAGCTAAAATCAAACACTACTAGCCCTGCGTAAATAGCTACTTCCATAATATACACAATATAAATGATATCTTTGCATACTTTTTGTGTTTTTTGAAGGCAAGTGAAATATAAATCTCTTATGACATATACGGGAAAGAAGATGCACATCCATCCATACAGATGTGCACATCTTCATATGCTATTCTCAGTGCTTTCTTTTTAAACAACAATCCACTTAATTGAAATTGATATTGACAATACTAGCATAATGTGAATAATTAAGTCCACAATTTAAGTGTTGTGTTTACACATTTATTTCTTTTATGAGACTCGAACCATTTTATCACAAATATGAAGAGGAAGATTCACAATTATTCAATTCAGTTAGAGGGATCGCCATTTCACATCTTTTTAGTGATCTCTTCTAAAAGAAAGAAAATAAAACCCAATAGTGGCATATGAAAGTATGAGACTATGCCTTCACAGGTCCCACAACCGGATTGAAAAAATATATAGCATTTTTTAAGGACTGATTTACGTAATTAGCATCACTTTAAATAACTCTAATTTAAATAGCACAAAAGATGGAATTTGGATAAAAATACCCCCGCTCTTCTATTCTTTTATCTTATTAGTCCTTTTCTTTTTATTTTTTATTATTCAAAAACCTCCATCAATGGAGCTTAGAGCTCCATCGATAGAGTACCGCCGTCGACTAGTGAGTTGACCGACAAAACCACTAGAAAAACTTTCGCCGAGTGCCAATCGTTGTAATCGAAGTGTTCATTTTCAGTTTCGAGCTATATGGAGAGAGAAACGAAGCCAAACCCGAATCGTCGTCGAACCATCATTGTCAGATTTGTGATAATTCATCGTGAATTTGAAGAAACCGATGGCGCCAACAAACTCGACGTCATCCAACCTTCTAGATTCGACTATCTTCGGAGTAACTCGATACAGTTGTCAGCTCGTCGCTTTTACCATTGATGGAGGCGATGACGAAGAAAACAAAAACAAGTCTCGAATTTTACCAATAAATCTCGAATTTTACCTAATAAGTCTCGAATTTGTAAAATAAACCTCAAATTTGTAAAATAAGTCTCGAATTTATAAAATAACTCTCAAATTTTATCTAATAAATCTCAAAATTGTAAATAAGTCTCAAATTTACGAGAAAAAAATACAAGGGAAAAATCTGGACGGACTTCGATTTTGATCTCGAATTTTACCAATGAAAGAGAACGAATTAAAATGAAAAAAAAAATTAGAGAGAAGTTTCTATGAGTTGTGAAAGGAGAAGGAGAGAGAAAATGTAAAAAAATTAAAATGAAAAATAAAAGTAAAAGAATAAATAGGGATATTTAGGTCTCATCAACTATTTTAATACTAATAAAATAAGAGTTATTAAATTAGTGACAGTGATACTAAAAGAACCGTTAAAGTTGTGATAATTGTACAAGTGAAATGAACAAGGACTATATGCCCCTATTTCCTCTCCCACCAAATGTCCCTACTATCCCAATTTTATGTTACATTTAGTAGAAAAACATGGTAGTAGGGTGAGTGGAACCCCACATGTACAAACAAACAAAACTTTATAATTGTCTCTCTAAAAAAATGCCACAATTTTTTTTTTATATACTTATATGGAAATTATCACGTAAATACGTCCTGATGAAATTATCACGTAAGTATGTCATGATGAAATTATATAAGGATATTGAATGTGAATCACTCATTTTATATACTTTGATTTGGTATGTATACACTTATCAAAACTCTTTTATATATAAGTGATTCACATTCAATACTTTATATAATTCAATCAATATATACTTATAAGAAAATGATATATATATATATATATATATATGTTCTAAATATTCCATGGCCCACCAATACAAGTGGGCTAGATTTCAGTATTTGTCCACAAATATTTGGAGAATTTGACGCCGCATTCTATGGAGTAAAGGAGGAAGCCTCCATCCAATAGAATTTGAAGAACCACTTGCCGTGGTCTTTCGAAAAGGTCATCTTCTCTTCTCTTACCAAGTTTTTCAATTTTATTTCATACGTATTGTCACCCAACGAAATCTTCAACAATTATTGATAATAACTGTCTCTTGAATTATCTTATTTTTTTTTATGTAATATTCAATCAAGTTTAATAAATATCTAATTTATTATAATATTTAGTCAAACCTCTCAATCATTTTCTACGTGATGACAAGTTTCTAGTGCCTAGAACTAGCACTCTATTTTCTCAACTCGATGCTTCCATTTTTTCAAAGTTTGATTTTAAAGAAAGCATTTTGAAAAATAGGTATTCACCCCAAAGAAAGATACAATATTGCTTTTTACCTCCCTAATACCCAATACCAATGGTCAATCTTGCTATTTAGTCTGAAAACAGCTCCATCGTTATTTCAAAAGGCTATCATCAGGATCTTTCATCCTATCCTCCATTCAACCTTACTCTATATTGATGACATTCTATTGTTTTCTTTAGATACGGACTCTCACAATAATCTCCTCCAACAATTGCATGGTTTGATTGATCGTTATGGTTGCTTTCAGAAAAAAAAGAGCACGATAGGTAGTTCGGAAATAGACTTCCTTGGAATGCACATCTTACATGGTCAATACCATCCAGACCCACATCTAGCAAAACAACTGTTAAATTTTCCTGATTCCAACTTGACTCAAAGACAAATTCAACAATTTCTCGGAAAATTTATTTTTTAAATCCACCGATAAGATCAACAAGATGGAGCTATATCAACTGCTATACCTTGGAATGCAAGCAACTCCCATCAACTACTATAGCTCGATTTCGACCTCCATTTGAGGTAATAATCAGACATTAAACAGACCTTAAACAGACCTTAAATGGAAGCTAATGAAAAATATGTTTTTTTTTTTGAAAATTTTGGAAAGTAAATAAAATAAATAAATAAATAAATATAAAGTAAGAGTATTTTTAAAAGTTCACTTACTCTAATACTTTTAGAACTTAAGTCATTAAAAGCGGTGACACTTATGCAACACTAAATTAATAGTGACAAAAGCTTCTATCTCCACTTGGTAGTCTAGCATATATATCCAGACTTATGAAAATATCTTTCCGTGTTATGATGAAAATTGAATACTTTTTTTAATAATTATTCATTTTTTTAGAAATATTACAATAGTTCGGGATTTGGGCGTAGAAAACAGACTCAAATCCACAACCTTATAATATAGGTGTGATAGGCAAATGATGTAGAATAAATGGCCGATTCATACATGGTTTTGAGGAACCATCATAAATTTCAGACTAAGTGACTTCACTTGAAGCAAATCGACGAGATTTTTTTAAATCATCGCCTCCGGCGGTGAGGCATGTTTTTTTTTCTAGCCAAATTCCATCATTTATGGCCCGTAATTGCAGTTTTTGCTATTTTAGGAAACATTCATTTTAAGTCATAAATTGATTTTGACAAGTCAGAATCGTCTGCCGTCAATTTTGGCTTGTTTAGGATCGTCAGTATCATTTCATCCCGTAACTTTCGTGATTTTGTTATTTTTGACAGGTTTTGCTATTTTTGGTAACTTTTGCTATGAAATCCCGTTTTTTGTCCAATAAGGATTCGGGTTAGAGTTTAATCGTTTTAGTCGAAAGACTCATTAGCTTTTGATTTAATAAAATTCCAGATGTTTTTCTCTTTATTTCTGATGGATTCCAGGATATTACGAAATACAGACGACGGTCTTATTCCTTTATGTTTTCCACTGCATCAGCAAATCACTCGGCCAACCTCAACTTTCAATACTGCATTGATTATTATTATTATTATTATTATTGAAAGAATACGTTTCAATAGATACTTTAGTGGGGGCACATTTTATGTAGACTTTTTAAGAGATATTAAAGATTCATGTCATATTAATCCGAATAATCAAATCTACAGTTCATTTTATTTGAACCAATAAATCATACATTGACTGTTGATTTTTATCTGTTGGAATACCTACATTGACAATAATGATTTGTTGATTAATTTGGATTTCCGTTTCAAGGACCTGTAATTCAGAAAGATCCACTCAATTAGGGAAATAATGGGTCACTAATTTAAACTCAAATTTATTTAATTAAAAATTTCTTTGAATTTAGTTTTAAGTTGTTTTAATTATACACCTTTATTGAAAAATTCCAAGTCAAGTTCAGCTGATGAAGAGGTATTTCAATATCTTTTTTTTTTTTTTCGCTTTGTTGTTTATTTGAAACTATTTTTGTCATCATCAGCTATTCATGGACTCAATTATCTTTAAATGTTATACTCTAATTCTAATATACTTGTGTTTCTCTGATTTTTTATAGATAAACTTATACATTACTGTTAGCAAAACAGCATCGAGGTAAGAAGCTCCGTGACAATTGAAAATCTAAAAGTAATGTTACGTGAGAAGGAAGTTATCTCCGAAAATCAGCAAAAACTATATTTGGTTATAATAGCATAAGTTATGGTTGAATCAATGATTATGACATTTGCAAGAATTCTATTATCAGGCTCAAAGAATCACTTCAGATGATATATTATGTTAACATGCCAAAAAACCAATAATGGTTTCAAAATGGCGCCATTGATTCAATCAAGCCCTACATTACGATTTAAGAGGGGATCATGCCTAACGAGTACTCTATATATTACGCTGGAAAACGTCTTGGAGATGATATGACAATGGCCTCACTAGAAATACCAAGCGGAGCTACTCTCCAAATGGTTTTCAATCCAAACGGTAAAATGTTAATTTCAGTGGAGACACCGGACAAAGATTCCATAGACGTTGTTGAAGTCAGTTGTTCTCACACTTATAACAAATTGTGCCGCTAAGGACTGGGATCTCTGTATTGGGAAAATGCGTCTCATGAATTTGAAGACCTTGGCTTTTCTATGACGTCAAGGAAGATGATACTATTTGTAATGTGAAGGAAAAGATTTTTAAGCAGACGGATGAGCCGGTTGATCAACTAGGGCTCATGTTGGGTGGACAAATACTAGAAGACAACAAGAAACTTGGTCATTACGGTATAGACGAGGGCTTATGTTTGTTGGACAATTTTTTAACAATTGCTATTCTTTATGCAGACGCAAATATTGAAATATACAACCAATTTGTTATAGCATTTTTAATGCTATAAGAGCATCTTCAATGTAATGTAACTATGTATTTAAAGAAAATTGGGTGCCATATATAATAGATAGTTAAAAAGTTAGAAAATCTTTCAATAAATGCAATTATCTAACTTTAATATAGAGATGGTGTGACAAAGAAAAAGTTAGAGAATATGTAGTTGAGTTTCTAAAGCTCATTTAATTGTAACATTAAAGATAAGAGATAGTAGAATAATTGTTTTATTATGATTGGTCATAAAATTGATATATATTTGACTTTAGATAATTACATTGGAGATATGAATATTATTTTTCTATTTTTTTTCAAAAATGGACCTACAATAAATAGAAATATTAATGTGATATTATTTAGAAACTAAAAAATGTATATTAGTATTGGAGATGCTTTTATACATTTTGAGAAAAAATTTAGAGAAATGTATGTTCACATCTCCAATGTATTTATCTGAAGTCAAATATTCATCCATTTTATGATCAGTCATGATAAAACAATTATTCCACTATATGCCCTCTTTAATTTTTCAATTAAATGAGCGTTAATATTATTGATGGAAAGAACTTTAAACCAAAATAGAAACCCAACTCCATATTCTCCAATTTTTTCTTTGTCACATCATTTTCATATTAAAGTTAGATAATTACATTGTAGAAAGATTTTCTAACTTTTTAACTATCTATCATATATGATCGTTAAGGATACTACTCGGAAGATTTCAACTCAAGCTTCAACAAATATCAGCAGTCCATAAGTGCTAAATGTTCTCAAGGTTACTATGCATCATTAACTAACCTAGGCTCTCACACATCAGATCATTACTCTTCTGATTATTGCAAATATGATCGGTCCATGTTTAGAAATTATGACCATGATTGACTGTGTGATGACCGGTATAGCTGCCTGAATTAGTTACAATAGCTGACCCTCAGAGTTTGTTAGATAAGGTCAGTTAGAGTCAACTATAGTTAACCTTGTACCGTAATTAGTTAACTTTGAATTGTGGGTTTGTTAGTGATGCGGTTAGCACTTATGTATAAAATATAGTCAATTTAATTGTCAGTGATAATTAATGAGAAAAAATCAAGCTTCCGTAGCTCCATCAATGGAGTCAAAATTTTCTCAGATGTCTCTATTCTATATTCTGTTTTCTCTCTTCGATCTTTGATTAGCTTTATCAAAAATCCATGTTTGTTTTTACGATACTCAATTTTCTTCAAATATATATTTATATTAAAAATGCTCTAATTAATAGACATAAATATGTATACAATCTCTTAATTTTGATTACTATTTTATGTCTTTCTCATTTCTCGTGATTTTAGTCAAGTTGAAGTAATTAAAGGAGTAATTATAGAAACAATTCATTGATATTAATATTAATAATTAACAAAATTTAAAATAAATCAAATATTTTTATCAGTAATAATGATAGTAATACACAAAACTTAAGTGGAAATGGTGAGATATGCCACCTTTTTTTATATGTGTTGCAGTGATGTCACAACTTTAATAACTTAAGTTTAAAAGACACCTATTACGGTGAACTACCCAAATTGCTCTTAAATAATCTATTTTTTAATCCCATTGTGTTTCCATCTACACCTTGAAAATGATAACTCCTTTCTCTCTCCAAAAAACTTGTCTCTCTCCAGATTATGCACAAGAAGATAACCTATATTTGTGATCTTCGTTTATATATTTTTATATATTTCTGTGTGATTTAACAATGTATCCATTCATTTTGATTTGTTATCCGGTCTTTGTATGAACATGTATAAACATTTTATTTTTCAAAGGATCGAGCATTTTATTTTTGATAATAATGTTCAGTTCAATCGAGCATATTAGCCAAATCGAGTTTTTTTTAATATGATCGAGCATTTATCAAAGGATCAAGAAATTTTTAAAGGATCGAGAATTTTTTTCAAAAGATCCAGATTTTTTTCAAAGGATCGAAATTTTTTGTCAAATGATTAACAATATTTTTCAAAGGATCAAGGATTTTTTCAAAGGATCGAGAATATTTTTCAAATGATCGAGAATATTTTCAAAGGATCGTGAATATTTTTCAAAGGATCAAGATTTTTTTCAAATTCAAAGGATCGCGAATTTTTGTCAAATGATCGAGATTTTTTTTTCAAATGATTGAGAATATATTTCAAAGGATCGAGAATATTTTTCAAATGATCGAGAATTTTTGTCAAATGATCAAGAACGAGATTTTTTTTCAAAGGAACGAGATTTTTTTTCAAAGGAACGAGATTTTTTTTCATAGGATCGAGAATTTTTTTCAAAATATCGAGAATATTTTTCAAAGGATCGAGATTTTTTTCAAAGGATCGAGATTTTTTTCAAAGGATCGAGATTTTTTTTCATAGGATCGAGATTTTTTTTCAAAGGATCGATAATTTTTTTCAAAGGATCAATAATTTTTTTTCAAAGGATCAAGAATATTTTTTTTGAAGTACTGACCAGAAAAAAAAGCTCCGGGGGCGCTACCTCCCCCCGTGAGCTAACCAGGTTGGGCGGGGAGCTCGACCCTCTAATGCATCTGCGTAGCGCCTGAATTCAACGAAACTTTCTCTATTTATTCCAAAACTCTCACCGTACAAAAAATGAATGAAAGACTCTGAAGGAACAACTATTGAGGGTATTTTTTTCCGTTCACCATAATAGGTGCCTTTTAACACATAAGTTGTTAAAGCAGTGACAGTGTTGAAAGGTCACCTCCAAAAAGTGCTATTTATTTTTTGAGCCCCAAAACATAATGTTTATATTAAATTTGTAACGATTGCTATTCTCTATATAAGTATAAATATTGAAATATACATACAATCCCTTAATTAATAGGTACAAATATGCATACAATCTCTTAATTTTGGTTTCAGTTTCATATCTTTCTCACTTCTTTTCATTTTAGTTAAATTGAAGTAATTTAATTGAGTAATTATGGATATAGATATAAATAAGGTCTTGTTGATTAATTTATGATTTTATGTTGAGGAATCCAATCAATAGACAGAGAGAAATGGGACGGTCACTATCTGAAACTCAAAATTTATTGCAGTACATGCATATATAAACCGGGAGGATTATTCCTATATTATAAAGATATCAAACACATTCCTAGTAATCTTTATGATCAAATTAAGTTTTGATGCGATATTAACTTGTTAATATTATACACCATGGATAAAACGGGAAGGCAGGCTCCATTATTGCAAAATTTCAGATCGTCAAGTTCATCCGATGAAGAGGTATTTTCATAGAATGCTTTTCTCAAATCTACATAACATGTTTTTGAAGATCAAGATGTATCTGTGTATTCTGTACAACAAATTTCTTTCATTGTATTTCTTATTTTTCTGCTTCTTATTTTTACGTACTCTTTGATCATGTTGACATTTAGATTGAATCTTGTTACACGAATTTAGTTTTCATCCATACGATTTATGTTTTAATTTTGATACAGATAAATTTATATATTAAGATCATTATAACAGTATCCGTGAAGATCAGTAAGTTTGAGACAATTAAAAATCTCAAAGTGATGCTACGTAGGAAGGATGGTATTTCAAAAAATATTCAGGAGCTGTTTTATGCGGGTGATCATCTCAGGAATGGCCAAAGAATTTTTGACTATGGTATTTGTTGGTGGAATGGTATGGTTGAGGTCACTTGTTGTGCACATCTGAGAGAGATTTCGAACACAAACACAATGAAAGGAGAAACATTTTATATATTTCTAGATTTCTCATACCACTCCACACATTTTCATCCCTTTATATAGAAAAATGAGATGATAAAAAACAGAAAACAATAAAAGCAAAACAGCTGGTTGATGGCAGTTGGAAGCTGGCTTGTTGAAAATTTTGGTTGGTTGTTGGAGCCATGTGATGGCCGGTTTTTAGAAAGGTGGCGGGAAAGTGGTCGACTGGAAAGTGGTTGGTTGTTGTCAAGTTTACTTTTCAACATCCCCTTAAACTTGACTCTCCATGTTTCGTCATACCAAGCATTGTCTTTAATCTTGAAAACACGTCACGTTTGAGCGGCTTGGTGAATATATTAACAACTTGATCATATGTCCTGCAAGAGATTAGTTCCACATCCTTATTCTTCACATGCTCTCTGATTAAATGATACCGTGTATCAATATGTTTGCTTCTTCTTTCATGGAATAATCTCAAATGACAATGTATTTTAGAATGCCGTCAAACGAGAAAACCATTGAGCTTGAAGTGGAAAAAGGTGATACCATTCAGAAAATCAAATCCATCATTCAAGAAAAGGAAGGAATCTGCTCATATGATTTCGAGATATACTCTTCTGGAAGACTTCTTGATAATCACATGACTGTTGCCTTACTCGACTTACAAGGCGAAGATACTGTTCAGATGATCTCTAGTCGGAAAGACAATAGATCAACTTCTGTGCAGACACCCAGCAAAGGTGTCATACAAGTTGAAGTTAAGTGGATGCATACTGTTCTGGATGTCAAGAAAATTATTGAGAGCATGATAAACATCCCTGGTCAATGTATGCAACTGTTTATTAATGGATCAGAAGAGCAGCTTGAGAATTCGAAGACATTGGCTTATTATAACGTTGATGAATATGATGACTTTAAGATTGAAACTCCTAATAAATTCCAGTTATCTGTGGAAATTCTTACTTGGCCTAGGAAGTTCATCAGTACTCTCGAGGTCTTTCCGTCATCAACTGTTTGTAATGTAAAGGATGTACAACTTTCCCCGTGAACTGATATTCCAGTTAATCTACAGAGACTTTTTTTCAATGGGAAATCATTATTCGACGGCGGCACTATTCTAGCTTCCTTAAGCATTGAAAAGGGGGACTTGCTCCATTTGGCACGGGTGCAAATGTCTGCCCCCCAACCGCAGCCGTGGTACTAGTATGAGACAGTTTCCTAGTAGTAGATTTAAAATGCAAATGCCGGTGTCAATATTTTTGGTTGATCCACTCGGTCTATATGGTCCAAATTTGTAGACGTGGTTACCTGTATTTGATTTAGAATCTAGCTTTATTTTTTTTTATGCGCGGCATCTGGGTAATAGAGGTTCAATTTGCAACTTTAATACCGGTTGTTACATTTTCAACAAAATAGAGTTAATGGATGAGGTGTAGTCTCAGTTCGATTTAAAAGAAATCGCTTAAATTAGCACACGTTACATAGTTAATCAAGTAAATATTATGAGATGAGATATTATGCAGTGCAACTAGATTAACAATTGGGGAAAAGCTTTAGTGCACCAAGCATATATATGCTTAGACCACCCTATCGTTCTATATATGTGATATTGGTCTCTCGCTTAATTTTTATTTTTTTATTTTTTTGAAAAGCTGAGGAAAATATATTATTAAAAGCCTGAGAACAGGCCATAGCAAGAAACAAAAACTGAACGGAGAAGAGAAAAAACAGAGTAAACACCCCAAAAGCAACAACGACCCGGTAAGTTGGCAACCACTAGCCAAAACAAGAAATTGAGCAAGCAGAGTACGATGCAAGCATCAATTATCCACCATCCTCAAAAGAACACCCATAATACCTGCACCCCCTCTCTTAGCCAGCAAAACGAAGAAAGACCTCGCCACAAAAAACCCAAAACAAACCAGCCATACACCAAAAAACAAGCTAAAACACAGCAGGCCAAGAGCCAAAACAGCAGCAAAACAAGGCTGACAAAAACTAACACCAAGCTAAAGGAAAACGAGGAAACCACGAGGAAAAACTCAGCACCACCAACTGCAACACCACCATTGAAAAGCTCAAGACACCTTGGGGATGTATTTAGACACCGAACTTTTCACCAACTCATGAAACCTATTACCATTCTTCTCCCCCCTCCTAGCAATAATCTCTGACATCACCTTCTTCTTACCATTGAAATCAAAACCAAGGGCCATGCTTCTCTCAATCACCTTTGCAATTTCATCATGGAGATTCCACACCACCTTTGTCTTCATTTCTGGCTTCCGTTGCTGCATAGAATCACAGACACCAACACTCTTTGTCTTCATGCTATGACTCCTCATCAAGAACTTGTTTTCCTTCCCCTTTCTTCTCTTATAAATGCTTGGATCGGAAATAGGAGCCACCTCGCCACTAGTACCTCCTGCACTAAAACACATCTCACCGAACCTATCGACAGGAAGAGGTATAATTGGGCCGCTCAAAACACCTTCCTCAAAACCGGGAGGAGCCTTAG
The DNA here is from genome assembly GCA_032871835.1 of Dipteronia dyeriana. Lineage (NCBI taxonomy): Eukaryota > Viridiplantae > Streptophyta > Magnoliopsida > Sapindales > Sapindaceae > Dipteronia > Dipteronia dyeriana. Next base: position 12,373,408 of record CM065300.1, on the reverse strand, counting down.
AAATATCTTCAGATGGGCTTTCCACCAGTCCAATCTTAACAATTTCCTCCTAGCCCACAAACACATCTACCGAATTAGAAGCTTCACCCCTCAAAGATTTAAAATTTGAAAACAGACCCACTTTGACAAGGATAGGCTGGCATCTTCCTCGCAAGCAACACCACAGTCAAGACCACTCGTAAATTCACTTTATCGTTTGAAGAGCTAGGAGACATAGCCTTCATTTTAGTTTCTTGAATCCCGTCATTCTGACCTCTGTCAGCAGTACCATTGTCATCAAAATTCAAATTATTCAAAGCAGCAGCCCATACCTCCTTTCTAGGAGTGGGAACAAAACCATCCTTTTCTGGAAATGAATTCCAAACAGTAGGTGAAGACATTAAACCCAGAAAAAATTTCAACCAAGATTGAGCCACCGGCACTGGATCTTCAACCACCCAAACAAAGAAGGAAGACTCTCCCACCACTACTTTGATCTTACACGAACTCTGCATCTCATGAGACATCATGACCAGAACTCTCACTCTATCCAATCTTCCCTTCTTTAGAGTTTCCTCATCAACTAGGAGAGGTTCTCCTATCTGTCTTCCAACCTTTTTGAAGAAATCGGAGCACCAACAGTTCAAAGCGACTCCCGATATGTTAATCCAGGTTGTTCTTGTTTGAGGAGTCATAGAATCATGCCATCTTGACATGGAAAAGAAACAATCTTCCCAAAAGAATTTGTTCTTAATAAAATCTTCACTATCAGACTCATATTCAAAGCTCCAAAGGATACTTTTATCCCCAAAAAAAGACGAAGTGAACTTGAAACCCCTTGAGCTCAATCTCCGGTTTATAGTTGAAACACAAGAAAAATCCTTTAAAACTCCCACAACACATCTTGAAAGCCACCCATCCTCCTCCTTCGATCTGGTCCAAGACATTGATATGAGCTTCTCTTCCTTTTTAAACTCCATATCCTGATTCCTTTCTTGACCATTCTTCACAACATCCGTACAAGAGCGAGACCCATGGCATCTGAACTGCCTAGAACCAACACCTCCACCTCTTACGACCTCAACAAAGTTTCAATTTTTCCCAAGACCAGCCTTAAGAAAGCATTTCTTTCCTTCTCCATCACTCACCGTTGAACAACCACTAGTTCCACACTCACCATGATATCTGGAAGCATGAAATTTTCTCATTTCCTAGCCAAACGAAGCAACCTTGGCACTTATAGGCCAGCCATAGACAAGCATCCCATTTACCATCTTTGACACTTCAGACGCTTCATCCAAAGATTCAAAACGAACAAAACCAAAACTCTTCCGATGATGCATTTTCGAAGATAAAAATACATCTCTCACCTTCCCAAAAGACTTGAAAATTTTGAATCCACACAAGGATTCAAATTATCAATGGATATTGAGAACAAACCTTCCCGGAAATCCCTTCTCCCTCCTCTGTCGTTGGTTACTACCGACTCCTTTCACGGCCAAGGGAGTCAGACTCTCTCTCTAGAACTCTCTTTCTTATATTATAAATTTGTGTCTCTCGCTTATTTTGATAAAGATGACTCTGTTTTGATCTAAAATAGTTCTTATATCTTTTTACAGTTTATACCCACCGTAACAAAAATTAATATTTACTACTTATAATCTCTAAACGGTCAAAATTGACTTTAAATATTAGAATCAAGGGACTTGTTACGGTATAAATGAGGTTGATATGATATACTGTACAATATAACTGTACAATATAAGGTGTAACATTTGTTCTCTGACCTAACGTTTTGACAAACGTTAAAAATACTTTTTTTAAAAGAGGAAAAATAATATATATTTAAAAATATTATTTTTTTTAGTCTTTTTCAATTCTTTTTACTTTTTTTTTATATAACTGTTATAATAAAAAATAACTTATTCTTATAAGGAAGTGACACATGTCATCTATTTAATGTTACTATTATATATATTTTAATTTTTTTTCCTATTTCATATTTTTAATAAATAATATTATAATAATCATGTAAAAATAGTATCTTCTCATGAGGAAACAACCCTTGTCATCTATTTAATATTATTAATAAATCATACTATATTATCATATATTATATAATCATATAAAAATAGCTTTATGTATTATTTTGTTAACGGTATTATAATTATCATATATATTATACAAATAATAATAAGATATGATATTATATAATTATATATAACCATTTATGAAATATTTATTAACAATTTTTCATGAAATAAGATTATAAAATAATAAGATATTATAATTATGAAATATATAATATATTTAATAATATATATTATGAATATAATTTAAATCATGTCATTTAATATGATTAATTTCAACTTAATTTTTGAGATTTGATTTCAAGTTTGTATGTGACTTTTGCTTTTCTCAATTTAATAAGATTATTTTAAATGAATTTTATGTGTTTTAGTTTTAAAAAAGATATTAATTTTAATGTAACATTTTCATTTTATTAAAATAAAAATTCTCATATTGAATAAAATAAAATTAATGTCAATGTAACATTTCCATTTTTTAAGATGAAATGAATAAGATTAATTTTAATATAATTTATGTGTTTTGATTCCACCATAACCTTTTGGCATTCAATCTAAGCCCATTTCAAATTTCTCAACATCTCTCTCGGTTATTTATTTCTCATTTATAAGTGAAAATCAAATCAAACTCATATGTTCTTCATTTGTTTTTCAATATCCTTGCTTTCATATTTGTATGTTTTTTCATGTATCTACTCACACATTTATGTATATCATTTCATAATTTTTCTTCTTCATTTTTTTATTTTTTTAAAAATATTCAATTTTATGGGGTTTAAAGTGAAGTATACACTAGATTTTTTATTATTATCTTATACGTTGAAGCGAAGTATCATTAAATTTTTCTAACTATAATAAAATATTTTCACCTATGCATTGTACGGGTTGACATTATGGTAGCAAAAAAATGAATTATATGCCCAACATACGAGGCCTTCATTAATGCTGGGTCTCATCCAGGCCCATTACATTGATTTAACCTAATCCTTGCATAGACGAAGGAGTTAGATTTGAAGACCAAGTTAGATGTCGGTTACAAGTTAGATGTCGGTTACAAGTAATGAGTAACCGCTGATTCAATGAGGATTCAAAGGGGAGGAAATCTTTCCTCGAATCACGCCCACCTTTAGTAACTGACATATGAACGTTGAGAATAAATTTTAGCCTATAAATAACAAAGCTCGATCACAAAAAAGTCTTTGGAAAAAACTTGAGAAAAAAACAAACCTTTATTCATATAATTTTCAGCCACTAGAGTTGAATCTTATCCTTATTCAAAAATCCTGGAAGATAATTGCTCAGCCCAAGCATACCTAAGGCTAAGAAACTAACCCCACCACTATTATTTCATTCCAATATATATTGCTTTGTTCTTTTTCTTTTGCAGGCTCGACAGGGAAGACCAACAGTCTGAGTCAACCGACCATCTACATTGGCAAGTTCACGAAGGAGGCGACATCCTGATTTCTTCCGGTTCGACCAAAAATGCCTTGGGCCTAATACAACCTGACCCGATCCATAATTAACCTTACTTTGACCAGCTACAGTTTGGCGCCCACCGTGGAGCTCATAGCAACTTTACAAGTGAATTAGTCAAACCAGTCAGTCGATTTATCAATATGTCTGGGGATGGAAACTCGCCAACCATCGAAGAGCAGATCATCGAGTTGACCGCCCAGATGACAGCAAACGCAGAAAAGTTACGAGCGCTTGAGGAATAAAATGTTGCGATCCGAGCGACCAATGTCTAGCTAAAAACACTGATCGACAGCGCAACACCAAACAACGTAACATTGGAACACCCGACCGCGACGTAAAATGCCAAACAAGTGGTCGATTGAACGACTTTGGTAACGCCGGGTAACACTATAAGGGCGGATGCAAACCCCAACGATCAGTAGAATCAGCAGATGCCCTAGGCAGCTCGTGCAAAATCGATCTTAACAACTTACCGGTCTAGAATGAAATGCCGCAGGACCATGAATATGCAGTCAGATAACGAGCTATAGACACCCATAACATTTCAGTCGACATCGGGCTTGGTAAAACATGTAGGGAAAAATCGGTTCAAAATATGGCGGAAGCGTAAAATTAAGGTTTGAGTATTTTAAAATTTTCCCTTTAAAAGAAAGAACATTAACCCTAGATTAGTTAATGTATAATAAAAATATCGTACATTTTTCTCATGACGATTGAACTAGCATCGAATTGAATCCGCAAGATCTTCCATTCCAATCACGAACGTGAATCACCTAGGAGTGTGAGTTTCCTTTCTTTTAATTGTATACCTGAGGATGTAAATAAACAAAATCTTCTTCTTTGTTAGTCACAATAATCCTTCAAGAGAAAACCCAATAACGTCCGGTCACTTGTGAATTATCAATCTATTTGATTGAAAATCGCGTGAACCTGATTCGATGTTGTACACAAAACCTTTTAATGTAAAGGATACTAGTGCACTATCGAAAATAAAAAGGTTCCCTCTTTTCTCTATGCTTGACCGAATTCTTCACACAATGAGTTGGACGAAGTTTTTTTTTAATAACTATAAAAAAACAAATAAAAAAATTCTCACACCAAAAATTAGGTCTTGGTTGAAATTCTATATAGGAGTATATGTAGGTGGCCGAAAATCCTCCTAGAAAAAAGATTTCTACTTCACCAAGACTCCTATCAAAATTTGGATTCAATCCTCTTAAAAAAATGATTTCTTTTACACACCAAGACTCCTAATCTAACTCAATAGTGTATTTATTCAATAACCAATTAAATTATGACTAAATAAAAAACTTATTAATTTGACCAATTATCAATTAGAGTCCTAATAGAAATCAAATACTTCCTGATTTGACTTGATAAATAAATTCCTTTTATTTATCAACTTATCAAATATAGTATTTGATACTTATTATATTACCAACAATAATATGACACTAGGAGATCTTCTTATACTAGGACAAAGATTTTGATTTTTAATTAAATAAATAATTAATTAACATTTAATTAAATAATAAAATAAAAAATAATATAATAAACTATTATATATAGCCTTAGCTGCCCAAGCCAATATATATGGGCCAATATTATTTTTTCTATTTATTAAATCCGTTGGACCTTAATAAAAGTTCACATGTGAACTAGACTCATTCTTACTAAAAGAAACAAGTCAACATGCCTTAATACAATTCTAGATGGACCCATAAATTGGTCCGGTAGAATATATCAAATGATCCATACAAGTTCGTATGGATTGAGGATCTTGGTAGGCTATCTAAATTTAAGCTCCAATAGTCATAACCTAATCACAATCAACAAATGATTCATTTAGGTCCGATCTATTAATTTTAGTTCATTCCACTAAAGAACTAAAATTGAACCCTTAAATAAAGATTGAATAAGTTAATGTTGCTCATTCATACCCTAGACAATCTTAATGGAGATAGTGTATCCTCGTGAAGAATACCAGTAATCACCAAGAGCTTATAGACCGCTTTTAGGTTTCCAAGTTACCATATTTACTCATATTACCACATTTTGAACTTGAATATTTTGACTTGTCCAGAAACAATATTTAAATATATATTATTGAAAATTTAACGTTAAGATTTAATATCCAATACCTCAAAACATCCATATGATGATATTCTACTCTTATTTAATAAATGGAGTCATGATGTCCATATCTATAAATGAGGTCCTCTATCGATTAACAAATGAATACCATAAAACTATTGAGGATAGACTATGCTATATCATCGTACTCATTGATAGATCAAATGATAACACTTGCAACCATAAGTTCATCATTTATCTCAGGACTGAGATAGACTCTCCGATTGTCTTCAAGTGAAGGGTTTGTTCCATTAACGGTTCTGGATAAAGTATTTCACTGTGATCCTATTCAGTGTACTCAGTGTACTAGATTTTTTTGCCCAAAGACACCACACTTTGATGATTTTAGACTCATCATAACACATTTGATCCTACTCAAATGCTAGCAAAAGAATCTACAACTTTGATAAGATAAAAGGGTCCAACATTTTATCTTACGTTATGAATATTATTCAAGACTAACTAAAGAATTGTGTCTATCTCATACATATCAAGATGTACGAACAATTCTTCTTTTCTCATAGTCTTTTAACCTTATGATTATTTACTTTTGACAATAATAATTAAACTATAAATGATATAAGATTTGTTAAACTAGAAATCAATTTATTAATATGAAAAAATTGTCAAATATATTATTACACTCTTGCTATTGAGTATAATCCTAACAAAACCTGGATCTTCCCAACCTATATCTACTAACATGGAACTGTCCCGTAGGTTTACAGAAATGGAGACTCTTATTCAAAGGATTCCAGGAGTCCCAACTCCAATAAAGAAAGGCATAGCGAACAGCTTCGTCGATTTGCCCTTTGTCGATGAGATCACACTCGTCGAAATGGCCAGGAAATTCAACTTCCCGAATATGAAGCAGTATGAAGGAACGTCAGATCTAGATGACCACATCGCCCAATACAAGCAAATAATGTTCACAACGACAATCCCATGCGACCTAAGAGAAGCGTGCATGTGCAAAGTGTTTGGGTCCAGTCTTAACGGCCCAGCTTTACAATGGTATACAATTTTACCTAATAATTCGATTGCTTATTTTACGCAGCATACAGATACATTCATGGAGCAATTTATGAGCAGTCACAAATTGGAAAAGCAGTCAGACGACTTATATACGATAACGCAAAGGCACGGTGAAAACTTGAGACATACTTTAGTCGCTTCAACAGAGAGAAAGTGTAGATCCTGCATTGTAACTAAGCGACTACCATCTACGTCTTTAGAAAAGGTCTCAGGTGTGATTCCGACTTATATAAAGAACTTAATAAGTATCCATGCAGAATAATGGAAGATGTATTGACAAAGGTGTGGGCTTAAATCAAGTGGGATGAAGACGATGCTAATTTTGTAGGGAAGATCAACAACCATGCCAATAGAAGAAATGACAGGGTGGACAGAAAGTCGAACGAAGTAAGGTCAAAACCTTACCCGATAAATAGTAGGCTTAACTCGCAGCATCAAAAAGAAAGTTTAAACAATAGACGACCATACAAGTCCGCATTACTTCAGTATCGAGCTAATTGACCTCGTAGCAGTGATGAGGGAGATAGGTAGGACGGTAAAGTGGCCATAAAAAATGAGTGCCCCTCCGGAACATAGGGATGCAAGGTTACAATGTGAGTTCCACGGGGATTATGACCATCGAATGGAGGATTACGTTACCCTCAAACTTGAAGTCGTAGAGTTCCTCAAGCAGGGACATCTATAAGAGTTTCTAACAGACAAGAGGAAGCAAACATTCACTCGACACGATGACAAACGGCAAACAAAAGTGTGTAGTCCTTCGGGTCCTCCTAAACAAGATAGGATAATCAACTACATCGTCAGAGGTTCGGAAGTTAACAGAGTGAGTTATTCTGCAGCAAAAAGGCACACATGACAGGTGTCAAACATGGAAATTCGACCCAATCAGGAGCACCCCTCTAGTGTTGAAAAAACTGTTACCTTCAAGTCTACAGACAAATCAGATTTGTTCTCTCATCATCATGATACACTTGTTATTTCTTTACATATCATGAATTGTCTAACAAAATGCATTTTAATTAATAATGGTAGCTCATGTAACATTCTGTTTCATAGTGATCTCAGAGAAATACAGGTTGATGAGTCCAAACTCAGCCGACAAACAACCGTAGTGACAGGGTTCAATGGGAAACAAAAAAACACCTTAGGTGAGGTCATACTACCAATGTATACTCCCTGGTGCTCGATTGCCAATCACTGTACAACGCCATCATGGGCAGACCTTAGATACACGAGATGAAATCAATACCGTCGACCTACCATCAAATGATAAAATTCCCAACCAGATGGGGAGTGCGAGAAATAAAAGAGGAGCAAAGGACAACAAAAGAATGCTACCAGAACACCTTGAAGTAAAAGAAAGAGGAGTTATAGCAATTATATGAATCTAAAGTCGAGTCGAGCCCAAATGAGCCAAAGGTGAAGGAACTCGACGAGGTGTCGATCGACCCTATGCAACCAGGGTGAAAAGTGTTCATCGGATCAAGATTGCCAACCGAAGTTCGTGAATGCTTAATTGAATTCTTGAGGGAACGACGTATCAGCTTTTCCTGGTCATATTCAGATATGGTCTGCATCGACTTAGAGGTAATAGTTCATCGGTTACAGGTAGACCCAGATTACCGACTTGTGAAACAAAAGCGAAGGAAATTCACCTTAGAAAGACATAAAGTAATCAATGAAGAGATCCAGAAGTTACTCGATATCGGATCAGTCAAAGAAGTGAACTATCTCGACTGGCTGACAAAGGTTGTGGTCGTAAGGAAGAAGAACTGGAAGTGGCATGTTTGCATCGACTTCACGGATCTCAACAAGGCCTGTCCCAAAGATTCGTTCCCGCTTCCTCATATAGATATACTGATCGATGCAACAGCAGGACATGAGATACTCAGCATTATGGACGCATACTCAGGCTACAACCAAATCTTGATGCATCCCAACGACTAGGAAAAAATAGATTTCGTCACAAAGCGAGGTACTTTTTGCTATAAAGTAATGCCTTTCGGTTTGAAAAATGCAGGGGTGACCAACCAAAGGCTTGTAAACAAAATGTTCGCTGAAATGCTTGGCACGACAATGGAGGTATACATCGACGACATGCTAGTCAAATCCATAGTCGTACAACAACACGTCGAGCACTTGAGACAGTCGTTCGACGTTCTCGACAAGTACAATATGAAATTGAATCTCACTAAGTGTTCTTTTGGTGTCTTCAGGAAAGTTTTTAGGTTATTTGGTCACTCAGAGAGGCGTCGAGACCAATTCGGATCAGATCCAGTGGATACAAAGAATCGAATCACCTAGATGTATCAAGGACATGTAAAAGCTCACAGGTCGGATAGCAACCCTAAAACGATTCATCTCACAATCATCCGAACGCTATCACCACTTCTTCAACATCTTAAGAAAGAACAAAGCTTTCGGATGGAACGACGATTGTGAGAAAGCGTTACAAGATTTAAAAATGTACTTGATGACAGCACTGCTATTGTCAAAACCGAAGGACGGTGAGGCGTTGCTACTATATATGGTGATATCGGATAAAGCCGTAAATACCGTACTAATCAGAGAAGAAGATGACAAGCAGCATCCGGTATACTACATAAGTAAGTCTCTACTCGATACAGAAATTAGGTATAGTTGTCTGGAAAAGCTTGTGCTAGCTCTTGTCGTATTCCATTATATTAAGGTAATAACTGTTTTTCCTTTTGCATAAACCTGAACTTTCAGGTCGACAGACAAAGTGGGCGGTGGAGTTAAGCGAATTCTATATCAGCTTCCACCCTCGGATGGCTAAGAAATAATAGGTATTAGCTGATTTTATCTTAGATTTTACCTCTTGTGAGAATGAATTGGTTGAACAAGAACTAATAGCTCTCATGAGGAGTCCTACGACTGAAAAATGGACTTTGTCGATTGTCAGCTCTAGTAATATTAAAGGTTAAGGACTTGGATTAGTACTCACATCCCCGTAGGGAGATATGCTAGAGCAATCAATACACTGTGAATTCCGTGCAGTGAATAATGAAGCCGAATATGAAGCATTGATTGCTGGACTCGACCTTGTAAACAGCCTGAACGTCAAGAACATTCTAGTACACAATGACTTATAACTAATCGTCCGACAAATGAATAAGATGTACGAGACGAGAAACCAAAGGATGACAACATACTTGGCAAATGCCAGACAACTACGGTCCACCTTTTTTACAAATTTGCTATCCAGTAAATACCAAGATCAGAGAATTCTCTGGTAGACACACTGGCAAACCTCGGATCGACATCGAGCAGTTGCTTGAAGTCGATCCCCATCATATATCTCATGACACCGACTATTCAAGAAGTTGAAGTAGTCACAACAATCGACCATGAAACTAGTTGGATGGATCCTTTGCTTGACTATCTCCAAGTGACATTCTGCTTGAAGACAAATCTGAAACGAGAAAGGTCAAAACAAAAGCCACAAAATTCTGTATCCTTTATGGTAAACTTTACAAGAAATCTTTTACAGGTCCGTACTTGAGGTGTATCGCCCTACAAGAAGCGCACGATGTTCTCAAGAGTTTTCATGATGAAGATTACGAAAGTCATACGGGTGCTCGAAGTTTGTCCAACCGAGCTATTACAGCCGAATATTTTTGGCCGATAAAAAGAACTAACTCTGAGAAACATGTGAAGATTTGCGACAAATGCCAAAGGTTTGTACCAATATCACACCTCCCTCCAGGTACGTTAAATCTGATTTCGGCTCTTTAGCCTTTTATAAAATGGGGAATGGACATTGTAGGTAAACTGCCTACGAAACCCGGAGGAGTTGTCTACATGCTTATATTGACGGATTACTTCACTAAATGGGTTGAAATTGGGGCTTTCCAACAAGTACGCGATACCGAGGTATGTAACTTCGTTTGGAAAAATATTATTTGCAGGTTCGGATTGCCTTGGGAGATAGTAATAGATAATGGATCCCAATTCATTTTGTACGAATTCCAAAATTTTTACGACAAGTATGGGATCAAATTGAGTTTCTCAACACCATGTTACCCTCAAGCCAATGGGTAGGCGGAATCAACAAACAAAACCATCGTCAACGCATTGAAAAATTGCCTGGAGGTAGAAAAAGGCGAATGGGGTGAGAAACTTTCGGAAGTACTCTGGGCATACAGAACGATACCCCGTCGATAGACAGGTGAAACCCATTTCTCACTTGTCTATGACTCTGAGGCAGTGATTTCAATCGAGACGCGACTTGCAACAGTTCATAGTGAAAACCTGAATGAGGAACGAAATAATTTGGAACTCGCCCTTGAATTAGAGATCGAACCGCCATTCTAACTCAATCATACCAGCAACAAGTCACACGACATTACAACAAAAAAATGAGGACCCAAGTATTTAAAATCATTAATTGGGTACTTAGAAGAGTCTTCTAAAACACCAGGGAAGAAAGAGTAGAAAAATTAGGCCCTACATGGGAAGGCCCTTATCAGATAACTGATGTCAAGGGTCGAGTGACATAGAAGCTTTGAGCAGCCGACGGTCAAGAAATACATAACAGTTGGAACACTCTACATCTAAAACAGTACCATGTCTCAACTTATATGTTCTAAGTGTTTTAGTTTTTCCTTTCATCAGAAATTTGATATACAAGTCGACCACAAGGAGTAATGATGAAAAACTTAGTGCAACTAAGTACAAAACTGAGCTCACCAATAAATAATTAATCTCCACTACTTGTTAAGCTATTGACCTCGATAAGCAATGCTTTGATTTTACAGGAATCAAACGACATCACCTTTTGACGGAATGTGAGACTGAGATCAACTTCCAATATCCTCTCTCGACATCATACATATGAAGTGGGGGAATAACATCGGGGACAATGTCGACCCAAAATAAAAAAAGAAAAACGCATGTACGTGAATTCCATGTAATTACAATATGCATGTACGCGAATTCCATGTAATTATGGTCGTGTCGACCCAAAATAATAAAAAAAATGCATGTACGCAGTTGTTGTTAAATAAGTGTCGTGTCGATCCAAAGCATGAAACTCGTATATCTACAAATGTAACAAATGTCGTGCCAACTTATGTAAATACGTATTTGGACTATATTGTCGATCGAACAAATAGTTGTACACAAGTTTACAGGCTTGTTCAAGTATAGTAAACATGCGAGCGAGAAAATTACCTACTAAAAGATATAGGCCATTTATCAAAGAAAAATAAAAGATCATTCGACCAAATGAGGATAGGGATGGGGGAAGGGTTTGGGAAGTCGGGATGAGGATGGGGGAGACCTATATCCATTCCCATTTCCCCAATGTGCATCTTTAGTTTGGGGTAACTTTCTTCTCGAAATGGGGGATAGGGATAGAGTGGGGTGGATTTCACCTCCTAAATCTAAATCGGGGAGGGGATGGGGGAACTGTCCCCATCCCCATTTCCCCTAAACCTTTTATTTTGTAATTTTTTAAAATATTCTATAATTAAATTTTTTAAATTATATTTATTTAATGTATAATTTTAAATTAACTTTAATAATTTAATAATTTAATAATTTGATTCAATTTTAAATTTCTTTTCCAAATTTCTAACCCTAATAGTCTAAGTTGACTAAGTCAAATGAGGGAAGTGAAGGAAACCAGAATACCAGATCAAACAAGAGATTGGAAATTGGGAAAAATGGGTGGGGGTGATGATACCTCTCCTAAACACTTCCATCCTAATTTCCCTCAAATGGGTTTTGGGTGTGGGGATAGGGATGGGGGAAGAGGTGGGGGAACCTCTTCCCACCCCCATTTCACCATGAACATCTCTAATCTACACACAACAATTATCACCTACAGGTGTTTAGCTTGTTATTCATGAGGCAGGAATGACTCGAAAATCAATATTTCTCATCTCTAAAATATCAATTTTCTACAATAATGCGATAATGAATTGCTTTTGAATTAATTGTAACTAGTCCTTTTTGGTTTAGGATTCCCTATTGTGAAAAGGGTGGAGGTGACACCTTGCTTATCACAATTATCACGATGATGATGATGATGATGTTATATAAGTTAAGTTTAAATAGCACCACATCTGAAGGTTAGTGGGCCTGAGATTAATAGGGTTGAATATAAGTATATTGAATTTGATGGGCCTGACAGAGGGACGAAAAGTGGGCCTAAGGGTGCTAGGCTGGAATGTAGAATAAAAGACTTGTCCAAGAAGGGTGTTTTGGGTGTTCCTGCTATTGATCTCTATATTGATCTTAGAGGTATGGATCCTTTTGTTTAGAATGAGAAGGAGGGGGATCTTGTTGCCTCTCCTTTGTCTAACTTTTCAAGGCAGAGAACTAAGAGGTTTTTTCCCTCAAGAGTTCATAAGATGAAGACTAGGAGTGGGGCTTTTGGGGTTGATTTCAGTGTTTTAGAAGAAGAGTTGGCGGTCCAAATTGCTAAAGGAAAAGAAGTTGTCAAAGTTCCTGAGGTGAAGAAGGCATCTTAGAACTTAAAAGAGGAGTTAGCTAAGGTTATCAAAGCCGGGGTGACCTTAGGCTGTGATTTTAAGGGAAGAGAAAAGGATATGGTTGAGGAGATTGTTAGGAGGATCAAAGTCGAATCATTTGGTAAATTGGAGGGGATTCTACCATTCAAAAACAATTAGTGTTTGTGTTTTTAATGGCTTGGCTGGTGCATGTGGTTGGGGGTTCATTTTTCTGGTGTTTTTGACCCTGTTTGTGTTTCTTCTGTCTGTTTCCACGGTCCTTATAGCTTCCCAGGTTATAAGTTCGAGCCGTTTGCTGGTTTGTGTGCTTTAGTTTGTTTAGGAGCTAGTACAGTTGCGTATTTTGTTGGGTTGTGGTTTGTTTGTAGCTCTTCGGCTTTATCATTTTTACAAATAAACTTTGCCGTTAAAAAAAAAGAAGTTTAAATAGAACCAAAGTATAATGTGGGACATCAAAAGTCCATTGTCTTGATGTTTGTAGACTCCAAAATGAAACTTCATCACTACAGGTCAAACAAATCTTTTGGTCAAGAGTACCAAAACTCTTATTAGAGTTAATTAGGTCTCAGTTTTTCCAAAGGAAATAAGTTTCCACCAAAGGTTTGACTTCTAGTTTATTCAATTATTGAACAAAATAATTCAATACAAAATGAAAAGCTATACCGTGCCATTACAAGTTATATATCTATACAGACCATTTTACTGTCAATTTTGGGAACACAAAATAGTCAAAGAAGAAATAAATCAGACAAACTCATACAACAATTCTTTGCAAATCAAAACATGCAAAAGTACAACATTTTACATTTTCTTTTAACGGCGAATTTTATTAAGCAAGCGGTAAAACCTCAAATACGAAACAAGGGGCAAACACAAAACCAACATGACAAGAAGGCCACAACCGCCCGAAAACGAAATAAACCAACAAACAACCTGATCGAAAACGAAAACTGAACCCCAACAACAAACACCAAAACAACCTTCAGTCAAACCCTTGTCATTATTTTTTCCACTAGCAATTAATTACGCCAACTCTTTCTCTAAACCACTGAAATTGTAACCATCAGTCCCACTCCTAGTCTTCATCCTGTGGATTCTAGAAGGAAAATATTTTTTTTTCCTGCCTTCTAACGGAAGCACACGGAGAAGCAGCAATAGCCACTACCTTCCCATTCCGAAAAAAAGTTCCAAACCTCCAAGATCAACAAAAAGATCAATAGCTGGACCTCTCAAATCACCCCCCACCGGGCACAAACTGGACCCTAACAAGCTTGAAAAACAAAAAACCTTAATTGACAAAAGCACACTGTTTCCTGATTTGACCAGCTTTGCCTGTCAAGACTCCAATCTGGCCCAACTTGAGCATGGAGTTGGCAAAATCAGCAGCAAAGGTTTTTCCATGGGTGGCGGATTGAAACTTGACATAAGCTTTGGTCTCCGCATCGTCGAGAAGGGCTGCGTCGGATTGGAAAAGGCCTCTTCTATTGGCAACCTGTGTGTAGTAATCTTCATCGAAAGTCCCGACACTTCCAGGATCCATATCAACAAGTGTTTTGGTGTCTTTAGGCTTGCATTTCTTCTTCAACTGGACTGCATAGTTAGGATCCAATGATGGGTCTGTAATTCCTTTGCCAGTGAAGTTGTACAACCGGCCTGTGAAGGAACTGCAGTGAGATGTTCCAATTGTGTGCCCTCCTGTTATCACAATTCACACACAAAAATACTGTTGTTAGAAGATTTACTCAAACCTGAGAGAATTTCAGACTGAATGAGTATTCTTTACCATCAAGCCACATTAGGTAGTGATAGATTTACACGGATATTTGGTGTGAATTCTTTTTGAAAAACAGTAGTACTAGTTCCGTATAATAAGCTGTAAATGAATTAATTACCAGATAAAACCACTAGGTCTTTGACACTCAAACCCTTGGCTGCAAAATTCATCTTAAGCAAAGTTATGTTAGCAAAAGGAGAAGGTAAGTTTCCAAATATCTCTGAGCCAATTGACACTTTTCCATCTCTTCTTCCTGTTGGAACTTCCCAGTATGGTCCATAAATCTGAATAAAAAATATAATTATTCATTAAAACTAATATTGTGCTCTTGTGGCCGTGGACAATATTGTAATTACCATTGAAACAGCATCTCGTGTAACCATAGCTAGAATGTCAGCACAAGAAACCACATGAGGACACTTCTTTTCTAGTGCAGATTTTACAGCATCAATAACTTCAAACCCTCTCAATCCGAAACTGGGAATTGCATCTCTTTCAGCTGGAATTTTATTTCTGGACTTTAGTAGCACTGAACCATCACATCCCTGCATATATATATATCCACCAAAATTTAATTTAATTTGTTAAAGGATTTACTAACATATATATATATATATATAAAAGCAGTATTAAATTCTAACATATGTAAATTAAACTTACCCTGACAAAACAATCATGAACTTGCAGCCTCAACAGAGAAGCCGCAAGAGATGGCGTTCCAGAAATGTATTGATATGTCACTTTGGAAATGATAGCCTCCATGTTGGGGCAGGTTTTCGCATAGAACCCGAGTTTCAAGCAGCTGGGTGCTTGTGCATTAGTGAGGTCTAAGAGATAAAAACTGAGAGAAAGTTGGAGAAACATAAGAAAAAGAACCTTTTGAATAACCATATTAGAGTCTCTGAAGAAAAAGTACCATACAAGTTAATTTGATTTTAAGCTCTAAGAGAGAGAGGTGTGGTGTGAAGAATACATACCTTTGCAGGCTTATTTTATAAGGGAAGCCGCATGAGGGCGTCTCTGAAAATGTCTTGATTACAAACTGTCACTCAATTATTGATCCAAGAATTATCCTTGATTTGACAAAGTCAATCACTAAAGAGCTGACTTCAGGCAATATATTTTTTAGAGACAGATTAAACTTCTAATTGTTTATGGCCGGATCTCCACTTCTTTTAGTTGCATATGTGAAATATATTATTAGAGGAATGAGGCTCACAACTTGTACAATTCATTCATATTCATAAAAAAGTAGAGACATTTTTTTTAATAAAAAATTTCAATACTGAATGGATCAAAGGTATTTGATCTGTATAAGAATTTATAAGAATTCAAACATTACATACATGGCCGTGATATCTAATCTCACAATATCAGAAACAAAATTCCTCTCAAATACTCGTAAAATGTATACGGTGATACTCTAATCCCTGGTCCACAACCATAAACGTAGAAAGAGATGCACAACACTTTTCCGGAGGCGAAGTGCAATTGCTGCAGTATAAGACTCATAACGATATAAATTTGGAGAGAATTAGTACATAAATTGGAAACAATTTTTAAAATCTAAATACCATTTAAAAATTCACTAATGAATTTATATTTTATATTCTGTAAAAGGAAAGAATAGAAAAGGCTACGATGTTGGCACGTTGAATTACTTGGTGTAAGTAGGGGTGGATGTTTTCGGATTGGGATGGGTTGGGTTGGATTGGATTGGATTAAAATTTTTAACCCAACTTTGCCCAACCAAACCCAATATTTATTGGGTTGGATTGGATTGGGTTGATCGGGTTGAACTTTTTAAATCCAATAGAAAAAACATATTTGAATTAAATTTTTGTTGTATCAAAATTGAAATTTAAAATAATTTTTCATCCAAATATCATACCACATTGAGTATAGATTTCTTAAAAGCATCAAAATCAAATCAAAATATATAATATAAATTGTTTAAATATTTGTTGCATAATTAAAAAAAATTAAAATATAACAATTTATCTAACTTGAAAAGTCTCCATTTAAGGGGTCGTTTGTTTTTTCGTCTAAAAACTTAACAATCCTGAATTTTCTAATGACCGAATAGAGACTGAAATCTGAACCTGGATAACATGTTTATTTATTTTTTTTCTCACATATGAATATATTGTCATCACGTTTGTTTTTTAAAAGTAAAATTGTCTGAATATAAGTAATTTTACATTTATACATATATTAAACAATTATACATATAATATGGAATAAAAACAATCCAAAATAATAATTATATATGAACACATATGATCATGAATTCAGATCTTCATCTTTGATTACAAACAAACTTCATTTTTCTAAGAAAATAAAATGTTTTTTTTAAAAGACATCAGGAAAACTAGCACAAAACACTCTAATATATATATATATATATATATATATATATATATACATCACTATAATATCATAATAAAGTATCGATATTAAACATCAATATGAACAGTGATTATGGTTCTTTTTTATTTGGGCTCTTTTTTATTTTTAAAACTATTTAAAATAAACAATATATTAAAATAAAGATTTCTATACCATATGTAATTTTAATGAAATTGAAAATATGTTATATATGGGGATAATATCGAAAGAAAAGATTTTAGATTGCATTTAATGCAATTCGGTGATTTGCAATTAAATTGAAAGTCATGATTTTTTACTTTTTATTTTAAGTTGTTTTTTATGATTTTTGAGTTGTTTGACCACTTAAAAAAACAAACAAAACAAACAAAACAACTTAATAATTATGATTCGGACCCATTAAGTTTTAAGTGGAAAAAACAAACGATCTCTAAGTCTCCCATCAATTTTACAATTATAATCACTTCGTCAAATATCTCGTAGTTGAATAATCTATTATTCATTTCAACCAATATAATAGTTTGAGTTTATATACAATTATTAGACTTTTTTCTACCAAATTATTAATCAAATACTAAGAAAAAAAATGCATTTTAAAGTATAATTAAGGATGTGTCAATTAATACAAAAGACGAAGATAATATAATTACATATTTTTAATAAATTTATTATATATTTATGGTATAAAATATTTAAAATTATGTATTTATATTTATCATTTATAATATTATAAATGATATATGAGTAAATTTTTTAAATATTTTAGAAAATGAGATTTCTTAATAAATATAATAATAAATAAAATCATTTAATTTATATTTTATTACTAATATCGGGTTATCGAGTTAGATTGTATTATATTTTATCAATCCAATCCAATTCAATCGTAAAAGTAACCCAATCCAATCTAATCGGTTGATCGAACTGGGTTAGATTGACGGATTGGTGTCCACTCCCGGTACAAGTATTCTTAAAATAGAAAAGAGGACCAGAGGGTTTGAGAGATACTAGGTTGACGTTACTGGCATCATGCGTTATGTCAAAATACCCCAACTTTACAAATAAATTAATAATTTATCATAACTCCAACTTGCAATTTTCATTCTCTGATTTCTAGTCAATACAAAATTACAAATTAATTAACATTCCAATCCAACAAACATATCATTTTTCTCTCGTGCATTTAGGATTTTTTTTTTAAATACTTTTGACCTATTTAATTTTATTATTTCTATCTTCGTATTTTGAATTAGTTCTCCAAGTTTTAATTAAAATTAAAATTATAAAAACTTTAGCCTTACAATCATCTTTGGTGATATGTGACATACAAGCTAGCTAGGATTTAAAGATTATGACAAAGTTTAACTAGCTATGATTAATTGAGTTTGTTTTAATATATATATATATATTGCTTCTCCCATAAAGGATCCCTTATTTTAATTTCGATAAGGACCATCATGAAATCACATCTATTTTTACGAATTTTGATATGAATTTTTTTATGGATGATATATTCAATGAATGTAGTTATAAATAAAACTTGAGAATTTTTCAAGCACCACGACTATTTATCATGATTTTATTAAATATAAAGACATCTGAAAAATGGTGAAATATAGGAAAATTCATGAAAAATAGTTGTAGAGCTTGAAAAATTCTCAAATTTTATTTACAGGTAGATTTCATTAAACATATCATCCATAAAAAAAATTAAGATCAAAATTCATAAAAATGGATATGGTTTCGTGGTGATCCTTATCGAAATTAAAATAATGGATTCCTTATACGAGAACCACTAATATCTATATATATATATATATATATATATATATATATATAGGGTTTGGCTAAGTTGCTATTAACAGTAAGATTACCGGGACAATTTCAATCTAAAGGTGTATAAAATTTAAGAATTAAAAAATAAAAAAAAAAAACTAAAATAGAAAGTAACCAACTCTCTCTCACATAATTACCCAATAATCTTGCTGTTAACAACAATGTAGCAAAACCATATATATATACTGTATGTAAGTAGTTAAATTCGTTTTTTTACTTATTTTGGCATGCATGTGAGATCGGAAGGTGAGCAGTGATGGAGAAGCACAGGACATGCAAGTTGTGATCATAGAAGCTTATAACATAAAATTGCTAAGAGCATTTTCAATATAAGCATGATCTGTAAAAAAAAAAAAAAAGATGCCACGTAGGATTAATAGATATTTTGTAAAAAAATCTATTCTAATTCAGCCGTGTATATTCAATATCAAGCTGACGTGGTAAAAAAAATATTAGACATTGTCAACATGACCGTCCATTTTCAGACGGTCAGACGGTCAGACGGTCATGTTGCATAACCTTTTTTAGGTTGACTCAATAAACATTTAAAACATATATTAATTTTTTATTTATTTTTGATAAGAAAATAAAATAAAATAAAAAATAGGAAATAAAATTGGACACGTCATTAAAACAAAATGTGTTTTAAACGGAAGTATTGGAGACTAAATTTTAAGTTGATCATCTATCAAGTCCATATTTATATCACATAAGAAGTAAGTCCCTTAACATTATTATTATGTCAATAATAATTCATATGTAAGTCATTTTTACGGTGTAAATACTCTAAGAATTGATAATGGTCACCAACATGATGCAATATTAATGTATACACCGCTTTCGAATTAGAATGAGTAAGAGAAGAGTGGGGCTCATTCGAAGAATATATAAGAGTACCAAAAAAATCACAAACCTTCTAAATTGATTAATTGGTTTACTATATAATCCTTTTTAATTAATTGGTTTAGGATTCCTTATTTGTGTAGTTTTAGAATTCGTTTTGCTATCTTCTAAGTAGATTAAGCTTTTCTATAAATACTGTCTTTAGAATTTGTTTTGTTCAATAAGCAAAAAAATGGCTAATTATCTAAAAAGCTTCAGTCCCCATGGGACTATCGACATCCTACTTGAATTCTCCCAAAGAAGAGGTAATTATAATTGATACCTTCATCTTAATTTGTTTTAAAATTATTATTATTATTATTATTATTTTATACCATATATAATCTATTGATGGATACGTCGTTGCAGTGTCGTCAAATATGAACATTTAAGTTCGGTTTCGTAAGGTGTAAGTCACAGAGACTAGCACATCGATAAGTAAAACATTGTTCCATAGGGAGATGAGATTCACCGACCGTCTCTTAGTTCTAAATATTATTACAATACGCCGAGCAGACTCGTATGTTGCGTGTACAGAAAAGTGAATAATAATATAACTAAATAAATTACATAAATAATATATACAATGATAGATGAAATGGATATATATATGAAATGTGGTTACACTAAGGAAACGATTCAACCGTGACAATCCTCCTTATTGTTGGAACCTTGTTCACTAGTAACGCAACAGAAATAGGTTTTAAATTTTTTATACGGATCATAAATGATCTGGGAACAATAAACTTGAGATCATAATTTTTCAGAACTTATACATATAAAATTATTACAACAATAAAATATATGTATATATAAGAAATTGAAATTAATATAATCATAAGAAGATATTAGAACTTTACTAAGTTTGAAGGCTTATTCACTTCTTGTAATACTTTTTATCTGTACCACCGATCTTCCTAATTATTCCTCAAACCGATAATTACGTGTAAATACATTACATACTCAAGAATTTAGGTGAATATTAAATAGAGAATAAGAAAAAACCATTTCTTCCATGTGTTTCACGCGTTTCACGCACAAAAGCCCGTCAAAATCAATTGGCCTGATCTCTTTTTTGAGTGTTTATATTTCTCACACATCAAAAGCATTTTTTTAAGATACCTGATTTTTCCCTTTGTGTTAATACACGCACATAAGACTGCTTTCTATGCAAACTCGTCTTTCACGTTTGTGTGCTACTCTCTTATATCACTTGTGTTGATTTTTTTTTTTAAATTAAAATCATTATTTAATTAAAACCCATCAATTAAACCAACCGATATAATCTTTTAAGATATCTTTAAATATATTGATTAATATTTTATTTATTTGATTTGATTTGAATTTAAACTATTTAAATTTAAAAATTAAATATTCAATTTAATAAAATAAAATAATCATATTATCTTATTTTATTAAAAAACAAATATCAACAAACATCCTATATTTAGTGATTAATAACATAATTAAATAATCTTATTATTTAATTTATTTAATCACCATAATTCATTAATCAAATAATCTCATTATATAATTAATTTCGAATAAATAAGTGTCACTTTATAACACAATTAATTGGGTTAGTAAGGGGACCTAATGGACCCACATTATTTTGAACTCCAATAATCATCGGAATCATTAATTAAACTCTTTAATTAATATTCATTAATTATTAACTCTGGTGTTATTCCACTAATAACCCAAAGCCGCACTTTCTCAACTGCAGACGTTTTTACACAGACCGATACAACCCGGTGTTCATCGACATAACTATTACATATGGTGTGATCCTCTACAGTAGTTCATAATTAGAGATGGATCATAATGTTCATTATATCCCTCTAATTACATATATCTTTTAAGTACTGTTGATTCTCTAATGGACAATAAATCATATTTCCTTATGAAATTAGGAGAGTGCTTATATTGTCCAAGCCCCGAATCAACCCTTAAGGTAACTACCATCCACTTCTCAAAAAAAGAAGTGGATTCCACTATTGTGTACAAACCTTCCAAGACATAAGCCAAACCGTAATCCCAATATACGGAGCATATTGATCAGGAACTGCATCCGACCTCACCCATGGTATATCAAAGAGCACGATCTAATCTGAAGGAGTCGATAAGACATTCAGGATTAAGATCACCCACATATAGGCATCATTAGTTGATATATATGAATCTCATCGGTAAACAGATATTGGTGAGAGATTCATATAGATCATGACCCAGTTCTATATGATCACATCATACAATGTGCCTTTATTCTCATATCTTCATATGAATGATTTAGGATAGCATTACCGTACATTATGGAATGGACCACAGTTATAATAAAGTATCCAGCTTTATTTGTTATCTATGGACTCTTGCACGTCTCTTACTGTATCCATCTACATATGACACTCATATACATAGTTCGAGATTACATCCGGCAATCTAGGATATTAATATGCACAAGTTATAAAATAAACAACACAACAAGAATGAATTGAACTTTTTTTTCTCATAAATATATTTACAAATTACATCTTTAAGGCATAAATCCCAACAATCTCCCACTTGCACTAAAGCATGTGAGGCATGTTTCGTAACCATAGACCAACTAGGAGACCCGAAAACAGTTTAGCCGCTAAGGTTTTTATAAATGGATCAACATGATTATCTTGTGAGACTGATTTTGTGACGATCACATCTCTTCTATGCACTATCTCTCTAATGAGATGATACTTTCTCTCTATTTGCTTCCATCTCTTGTGGCTTATTGGTTCTTTGAATTAGCCACAGTACCACTGTTATCACAATAAAGTGTGATAGGTTTTTATTGTGATAGGTTTATCCAAATCTGGAACAACTTTCAGATCACTCAAGAACTTACAGAGCCAAACAGCCTCTTTAGTAGCTTCACAAACGGCTACATATTCGGCTTTCATGGTAGAGTTAGCAATGCATGATTTCTTGATACTTCTCCACATAATGGCTCCACCACCTAGAGTGAATACTGATCCATATGTGGATTTCATAGAATCCTTGTTTGACGAAAAATCATAATCTGTGTATCCTAACGGGATTAAATCCTATTCGGAGTACACTAGCATATAATTTTTTATTCTTTAAAAATACTTGAGAATAGTCTTGACAGCAACCCATTGATCCAATTCTGGGTTGGACTGGTATCTGTCGACTACTCCCACTACATAACAGATGTTCGGTCTCATGCATAACATAACATACATGAGATTACCTACTGCTGATGCATAGGGTACGTGTCTCATATCCTCAACTTCTTGAGGTACCTTAGGACACTGTTCCTTAGACAAGTGAACTCTATGTCTGGAAGGTAAATTATCTTTCTTAGAGTTCTGCATCGAAAATCGCACAAGAATCTTATCGATATACAACGTTTGAGACAGTGCTAAGAGTTTTTTCTTACGATCCCTTATAAGTTGGATCCTAAGAACATAATCTTTCATTTGAAATTGGCTAACCAGTTAACACATCAGACAACACTCCCACATCATTCCCAATGAGTAGGATATCATCTACGTATAGGACCAGAAAACTACTTTCTTGTCAATGATCCCCTTGTAGACACAAGGCTTATCGACGTTCTGCTCGAAGCCACAGGTTTTGATCACATCATCAAACCTGATGTTCCAAGATCTAGATGCCTGCTTAAGTCCATAAATGAACCTATGTTGCTCGAAAACCTTTTACTCTTGATCTAGAGACACGAATCCTTTTGCTTGCATCATATAGATGCTCTCGTCAAGATTGTCATTCAAGAATGCAGTCTTGAAATCCATTTACCAAATTTCATAATCGAAATAGGCAGCAATGGATAAGAGAATCCTAATTGACTTAAACTTGGCTACTAGCGATAAGATCTTTTCATAATCGACCATCTATTTCTAGGTATAACCCTTGTCCATTAGCCTTGCTTTGAAGGTCTCTACCTTCCCATCTACTCCTATTTTTCTTTTGTAGATCCACTTACACTCTATGGGTTTTACCCCATCCGGTAAGTCTACAAGATCTCAGGCTGAGTTAGAGTACATGGACTCTATTGTGAGATTCTTGGCTTTAAGCCATTCCTCTTTGTCAGGATCTTCCATTACATTCTTAGATGTCAATTGATCGTCCACACTATTAGCAAAGACAATATCTTGTCCCTCGCCTATACCTAATCAGGTTGTCTTACAAATCATCTCACTATGTCTAGGTGGTAGTGTATCCTGATAAGGAACCATCTGACTCTCAGATGTTTGTGGATCAACAACTCTTGTTGATGAAGCACTAGTCTCACCAAGCTTCAACTCATTCAATACAATCTTAGAACGAGGTTTATGGTCACTAATATAGTTGTCCTCAAGAAATTTTGTATATGTCGATACAAATACTTTGTTATCTTCGGGACTATTGAAGTGTCCACTTCTAGTCTCTATGGAGTATCCTACAAATAGGCAGACCACAAACTTGGAGTCTAGCTTTCCACTTCTGTTCTTCAGCATGTGTGCTGAACACGCTTATATGCGAAAATGTCACAAACTAGCTTTACGACCATTCCACAACTCTAGGGGAGTCATAGGAACAGATTTGGATGACACTACATTCAAAATGTATGTTGCTGTTTGTAACGCATAACCCTATAAGGAATTTGGTAATGATGAGAAACTAATTATAGATCTCAACATTTCCATCAGGGTTTTATTTCTCTTCCCCGCTACACCATTTTACTGAAGTGTACTAAGAGCTGTGAGTTGGGAAACTATCCCATACTCGACCATGAAGTCTTCAAACTCTTGGTCATGGTGCTCACCTCCACGATTCAATCGTAATGACTTGATAGTCCTACATAATTGATTCTGAACTTTAGCTCAGAATTCTTTAAACTTTTCAAATGTTTTCGACTTCTGTTGCATTAGGTAGATGTATCCGTATCTTGAGTAGTCATCTATAAAGGTGACATAATACTCATAACCACCCCTAGCTTTAACATTTATCGGTCCACAGACGTTTGTATGCATTAGCTATAGCGGTTCCTTAGCTCTAAGTTATTTTTCAGTAAAAGGTCTCATAGTTATCTCACCTTCCAGACAAGATTAGTAAACAGGTAAGGTGTCAACCTTTAACTCGCTTAAAGGTTCGCTTTTTACTAGTCTGTCTATCCGGTCAAGGTCAATATGACCAAGCCTTATATGCCAGAGATACATGTCATTATTTGGAGAAATTTTATGGTGTTTAGTTTTTGAATTTTCAACCTTAAACATTTCGGTGTTGAGCGGTGTAGTATATATTATCGGTCTTAACACATACATATTGTTTTTATTAATTCCTGAACAAATATTCAGACCATACTTTCCAGTAATAACAACCTTATTATTAAAATAAACATAATATTTTTGTTCTAACAACTTAGAAACTGAGATCAAATTCGGTTTAAATCCAAGAATATGAAATAATTGTCAAACAATATATAATTATTACAAAAACATAATCTAATTATGCCTACTGCTCGTGCCAACACGACATCCCCTGACCCCACACGCATTGAGAATGCTCCATCATCTAGCTGTGTCCAAGAATCAGTCCATTGCAAAGAAGGACAAACATGGTTAATGGCCTCCAAATCAACTATCCAGTGTGAAGAATCATTTTCCACTAAACATGACTCATGAACAAGTAAATCATATTTACTTTTCTTGGACTTCTTATTGTTTTGGGCTTACCCTTCGCTTTCCTAGCATACCTCTTTCTCTTATTATTATTAGAGGAGGAAGATGGCTCAACAACATTTTCCTCATCGGTCTTACCCTCGTTGTCCTTAGTCAATGACTCAAAGGTAGTGAGCTCATTGAGTAATTGTGTAAGATTAAACCTTAACTTGTTCATCTTGTAGTTGCTTTTAAACTGACCGAAAACTGTTTAGAAGAGTCGTCAGTATGATGCTCACTTGACTGGGTTTGTCAATGGCTCAATCATTGCCTTCTGCCGTGTTAAAGTAGAACATCATGCTCATGACATGTTCCCGAATTGATGTACCTTCCTTCATGCTGTGAGCATAGCTAAATGAACAACTTCGTGTCACTTTTGCTAGGAGGGCTGCCCGAAAATAGCTTGCAATGACTCTATGATTTCGAATGTTGAAGTTATTGCCTTGTGCTTTGTGTCAAGCACATATGTCATAATAGCCAACAACTATGTTCAGGCCTTCTCATCAGATGAGACCCATCGCTCGTATGCCTCACGAACTCTTTACGAGGCATTGACAGTAGGCATTGAAGGTCATTCCTCCTTAAGCACAATCTTAAGCTCTTTGGTGACCAATATTGCATTAATATTAAGTTTCCACTTAGTGTAGTTATCACCGGTTAATTTTTCGTTTGTGAGAAGTTATAGTAATGCAGAAGACATAATTGATGAAATAAATAAAGCATTCATTCAGTCATTTATTAAAAACAAGTGCAAGTGCGAGTGCTTTAGCATAAATTTAAACATGATGCATGAACATGTTTAACGAACTAGAACTACCATAAAACTAGTTACTATATCACGACAATCCAACATACCACAAAGAAGTGCCGCCTTAGGGTTGGTCAAGTCTTTGCATGTTGGACCGAGACATTCTCAATCAAATGATATTCTAGACTAACTCTTATTCCATATCAATCAATTGTCGTTTATTCAGTCATGTTTTTAATTAACAAAACTTAATCAAAACCTCTGTGAGTGTAACCTACCGTTTCAGATCTCACGAGCTTAACTCGAGAATTGCTATCTTAGGGTCGGTCGGTCCCGAAATACCCTCAAAAACCCTTTCCGTTAGGAAGTCAACCTTGATATTGAGCGTTGTGGAAACCCTCATTTTGGAGGACGAAAACAAAGTCGTCACGAGACCCCACTCGGATCTCACAGTGTTGAACTAATGATGAAGACTACGGGATATATATGTCATATATCCCTCACCCACTCACTATTTTAAAACTATGGTTTTCTATTATCTGTTAATGCACCTAGACTTTACAAGATCAAACGGCTAACTTTAATCAAGTTATCTAGTGCGTTAATTAATTCATTATTAGAAACAAGTTATAATTAACTAATAAATTATTTTATAATTTTTAACAATTAAAAATATAATCTAATAATGAATAATATAAGTCTTTGTAAACTATTTACTAAGGTCAGATTATTATGTTAGTGATCACCAAGTTTTAACAATTAAAACTCTAACACTTTATTCAGGTTAATTTATTATTAGGTTATTAATCATATTATTTCTAATTACAATAAATGACCGTATGAATCTAACTCTATTAAACTCTTTAATTACAAGATTAATATTAATGTGAATTACAAAGTTTTCTAACCATTAAAAAACTAATCTCATTTTCATAGCCAATTATGTATATTACCCATTTTAATCACATTAAAAATATATACATAAAATATCAGGCTATGATGCATGTATGACATATCAAATATATTTGTGTAGGCACATCTTATCTAAATGACATACATATGCATGACAATACTTGTATCATTACATAATATAAAGCATATATGAATTGATCAAGTACTGTGAATTATTTAATCTAAAATAATTAGAATCTAAAATTACAAAAATACCCCTAAGTCATTCCTTGATCTTCTTGCAATTTTTGAGTCTTCCAATCTCAGCAGGTCACTCCGATTCATCTCATGAATCCGAAACAGGAAATCCACACCAAAATCCGTGCAAGACGATGTGAACAGTGAACAATGTCCGGTGAACAGTACCCCCGTCGTGCGTGTTTCCAGTTCTTCGCTTACAGGTTACAATTATATTTATTTACAATAAAATAACATTATATATATATATATATGACACATAAACCCTAAATCCATATTACCATATAATTAATGATCAATCATGTTTTTGTAAATTAAAAAATTTAATATATATACAAAAACATTATACAGTCAATTTAAACCGTGCCTACACAATCATACATACGGAAGCATCGAAAATAATTTTATATTCCAAAAATTGACTGTGCTACCAATTGTTGGAACCCCATTCACTAGTAACGAAGCGAAAAAAGGTTTTAAAATTTTCATACAGATCATAAACGATCTGGGACAAGTGAACTTGAGATCGTAATTTTTTAGAACTTATACATATAAAATTATTACAATAATAAAATATATGTATACATAGGAATTTGAAATCAATAAAATCAGAAGAAGATGTTATAACTTTAGCCATGCTTGGAGGCTCATTCACTTCTTGTAATGCTCTTTGTTTGTACCACCGATCTTCTTAGCTATTCGCAAAATTGGTAACTGCGTGTAGACACATCACGTACTCATGAACTTAGGAGGATGTTGAAGAGAGAAGAAGAAGAAACTATTTCTTCTATGTATTTCACGCACAAAAGCCTATCGAAATCAATTGACCTGATCTTTTTTTTGAGTGTTTATATTTCTCACACATCAATTGCATTCATAATGCATTTATTTTCAGAGACCTGATCGTTTTTTTTTCCTTTGTGTTAATACACGCACATAAGATTGCATTCAATGCAAACTCTTGTCTTTCACGTTTGTGTGCTTCTCTCTTAACCTTTTTTTTTAATTCAAAATCAATATTTAATTAAAACCCATCAATTAAATCAATCAATCTAATCTTTTAAGATATCAAATATCTTTAAGATATTGATTAATATTTTCTTTATTTGATTTCATTTGAATTCAAATTTGAATTCAAGCTATTTAAATTCAAAAATTAAATATTCAATTTAATAAAATAAAATAATCATATTATCTTATTTTATTCAAAAATAAATATCAACAAACATCCTCCATTTAGTGATCAATAACATAATTAAATAATCTTAATAATTAATTTATTTAACCACCATTATTCATTAATCAAATAATCTCATTATTCAATTCATTCCTGAATAAATAAGTGTCACTTTCGTAACACAATTAATTGGGCAATCCAATTAATTAACCATGACCCTTGTTACCTAAACCGATTGGGCTAGTAAGGAGACCTAATGAACCCACAATATTTTGAGCTCCAATAATCCTCGAAATCATTAATTAAACTATTTAATTAATATTCCTTGATTATTAACTACAATGTTATTCCACTAATAATCCGAAGATGCACTCTCTCAACTGTAGACGATTTTAATTAAACAGACTGATACAATTCGGTGTTTATCGATATAGCAATTATAAATGGTGTGATCCTCTACAGTACAAAATTAGAGCTGATCATAATGTCTGTTATACCCCTCTAGTTACATATATTTTTTAAGTACTGTTGATTCTCTAATAGACAATAAATCCTATTTCATCACGAAATTAGGAGAGCGCTTATATTGTCCAAGCCTCGAATCAATCTTTACGGAAATTATCATCTACTTCTCATAAGAATGAGTGGATTCCACTATTATGTACAAATCTTTCCAGCCACAGACCAAACCGCAGTCTCAACATACGGAGCATATTGATCAGGAACTGCATCCGACCTCACCCATGGTATATCAAAGACCACGATCTAACTTGAAGGAGTCGATTAAACACTCAGGATTAAAATCACTCACATATAGGCATCATTAATCGATATATATATATATGAATCTCATCGGTAAACGGATCTTGGTGAGAGATTCAGATAGATCATGGCCCAGTCCTATATGATCACACCATACAAAGTGTCTCCATTCACATATCTTCATATGAATTACTCAGGATAGAATCACTGTACATTACCGAATGGACTGCAGCTACAGATTAACCGTAAATAAAGTACCCATCTTTATTTGCTATCTATGGACTCTTTAGATTGCACGTCTCTTATTGTATCCATCTGTATATATCTGTATATGACACTCATATACATAGTTCAAGATTACATCCGTCAATATAAGATGTTAATATACACAAGTTATAAAATAAACAACACAACAAGAATGAATTGAACTTTTCTTTTATTTATTTCATAAATCCATTTACAAATTACATCTTTAGGGTATAAACCCCAACACAAATTACGTACTAGACTCACATAGTCCCTTAAAAGTGCCAGTATCTCGTAGGTTCGTATTCCCTTAATTAATCTCTACTCTCTCTCGAGCGCATAGAGATTGCATCCTCACATACAAAGTATGCGTGAATCCATTAAGTGCTTCAGGACACACACACGAACCATGTACGATAGCCTAGTGGTTCTAACACTTTCTGATCAAATACACTGCGTTAGTTGGACATGTAATGAGCAACCGCATGGGCCATACTTAGGCATGCCTACGGTTCCAAACGGTTTCGGTTTCGGTTTCGGTTTCGGTTTGGAACTGTCAGTTCCGATTCCGTAAGGAGCCAGAACCGGAACCAAAACCAAAACCAAAACCGTCAACCTGCGGTTTCGGTTCTGGTTCCGTCGATTTCGATCCGGTTCCACCTGTTTCGCTGGTTTGGTTCTTTTTTTTTTATATTTACAAATTAGCGTAAGAAAAATAAAAATAAAATAATATATATATATATTCTGGAACCGACGGTTCCAAACCAAAATCGAACATTCGGTTTCAGGGTGATTTTTTTAGAGGAGGAACCAGAACCGAACCACCTCCTCCATGGTTCTGGAACCGGTTCTAGGGTTCAGAAATCGGTTCCACGGTTTCGGTTACGGTTCATTTCATACGGTTATGGTTACGGTTACGGTTCAGTTTCACGGTTCAAACCGAATCGTGGTCATGTCTAGCCATACTTCAGCAAATGATTTATCCACGAAGCTAACCAAATACAGGATGACAACCAAGTGAAAGCAGTTGGAATATGAGATACCTACACAACACGTATGTTATACGCTCGTGTCCCCTTAATTCCCTCTCTCGAGCGAATGGACATTTCATCCATGCATAAACATGGATCCATTCAGGACCGTGGGACATACACATGAGCTCTACACACCAACCTAGTGGTTCTACCACTTGCGACTCAAACATAGAGGGTACCACGCTGAGCATGCTAATGTGAACCACACGATATATATAACACACAATCTAAATGTCATTCACAGGGTGGCTAACCGAATGAAAGTATTAAGTACACTAAATATCCATAATACAACACAAACACAAGATAAATGTCGGTGGTCTTTACTTATAGGTCAAAGATTCGGTTTAGTCAACTCCCTAGGATGGCTACACATGGGGAACAAGTTTACCTAATAACTACATGCAACAATGTGATTGTTATATCATTAAAAACATTCAATTTAGGTTAAAAGTTCATCCTCTTGATTTGGAATATTTCCCACAATTAGTTCATCACCCAATCCAACCAAGGATGGATAATTGTGTATTAATACAAAGACCAATTAAGCACAAGGATATGAACCAAGGCTAAGTTAGCATCTAAAAGCTTGAACTGAAACATTTTTTACTCTTTGAGGCTAAAATCCCTAACACTCAAATTACTCAATACATGACATTTCAAGTCATCCATCAATCAATCAATCAATCAATCAACAATCACGGGCATTTAATTCTTACTCTAAATTATAGCTACTCATAAACCACACATATTGATTTCTAACCATTCATATACATACATTTCATATTAAGAGCATAAAAACACATACATCAAAGTGCAAAATAAAATCTAAACGAATTTAAGTACAAAAATACATATATAGCATATGTGAAGGTTTACAATATTTCCAAGTCGGGGTTACACATAAAAAATAACAAAAAATACAAAGCAATGAGCAAATAAGAGCAAACCCTTGAAGACAAGTCCTCCAAAGATTCTTCTAGCCTTTCTAGCTCGTATTTGACTCCTAATTCGTTGTAATCTACTCTAAGATGGATGGAGAAAGTGTAAAACGGTGCAGTAGAGGTGTATGGTGAGCTCTATGGAGGAAAAACCTCTATGAGAGCAAGATCTCTCCTTATTGTATGGAGAAGATGAAGAAGTTGGAAGATAAGAGAGGTTTGGGCATGAAAGAGATAGAAAAGGGGAAGAGAGGTCTCTGAAGAATGATGAGAAAATGGGGTATTTATAGTGTGGGAGGTTATGGCATAACTTTGGGGTGAAAAGACAAGAATACCCCTTAGAAAATGGTTGAAAATCGTATTTATGGGCCGTCACGTGGTACACATCACGGGCATACCGCATATCACTTTTTGGACCTTTCTGACCATTTTTACGGTATGTCACACGGTACGCAATTTGGTCTCACACGGTACGAATCGTGCAACTCTGTGCAGTTATGAAAACGACCATAATTTCCTCTAGAAATCTCAGAATCGTAATCTGTAAAGTGCGATAGAAAGTATACTTACGGGGCTTTCCAAAATATGGTTATGGGAAATGAAATTCCATCGGAGAAGGGAGATATAACTTTTCGAAGTTAAGTGTTTTGTATGAGCAATTCCAATCTCAGCCCTTCTAATACCTTCTGTAGAGAATATGTACCTACACAAGGCTCACAAAACATAATATATAACAAAAAGGCTCAAAAACAAGAACAAAATGTAGGTAATATGTGTTGGGGTTTATGCCCTAAAGATGTAATTTGTAAATGGATTTTTAAAATAAATAAAAGAAAAAGTTCAATTCATTTTTGTTGTGTTGTTTATTTTATAACTTGTGCATATACTTAACATCCAAGATTGCCAGATGTAATCTCGAACTGTGTATATGAGTGTCATATACTGATGGATACAGTAAGAGACGTGCAATCTAAAGAGTCCATAGATAACAAATAAAGCTGGGTACTTTATTTATGGTTAATCTATAGCTGCGGTCCATTCCGTAATGTACGGTGATTCTATACTGAATCATTCATATGGAGATATGAGAATGGAGACACCTTGTATGATGTGATCATATAAGACTGAGTCATGATCTATATGAATCTCTCACCAATATCCGTTTACCGATGAGATTCATATATATCAACTAATAATGACTATAAATGGGTGATCTTAATCCTAAGTATCTTATCGACTCCTTCAGGTTAAATCGTGGTCTTTGATATACCATGGGTGAGGTCAGATGCTGTTCCTGATCAATATGCTTCTTATGTTAGGATTACGGTTTAGCTTGTGGCTGGAAAGGTTTGTACACAATAGTGGAATCCACTACTTCTTCTAAGAAGTAGATGGTAGCTCCCTTAAGGATTGATTCGGGGCTTGGACAATATGAGTGCTCTCCTAATTCTGTAAGGAAATAACATTTATTGTTCATTATAGAATTAACGGTACTTAAAAGATATATGTAATTAGAGGTGTATAACGGACATTATGAACTAGCTCTAATTATGAACTACTGCGGATGATCACACCATGTGTAATAGCTATATCGATGGACACTGAGTTGTATCGGTCTGTGTAAAAGCGTCTACAGTTGGAGAGTGCAGCTTCAGGTTTTTAGTAGAATAACACCGGAGTTAATAATCTAGGAATATTAATTAAAGAGTTGAATTAATGATTCCGAGAATTATTGGAGCTCAAAATACTGTGGGTCCATTAGGTCCCCTTGCTAGCTCGATCGATTTAGGTAACAAGGGTCACGGTTAATTAATTGGATTGTCCAATTAATTATGTTACGAAAGTGACACATGTTTATTCGGGAATTAATTGAATAATGAGATTATTTAATTAATGAATGTTAATATTTAAATTAATTAAATAATTAAATTATTTAATTATATTAATAATTATGAATTATTAATTAACTATTAATTGGAGGGAGTTAGTTGATATATGGATTTAGATGAAGATAAAATAATAGAATTATTTTATTTTACTAAATCATTTATCTAAGTATTTGAATTTAAGTTTAAATTTAAAATAATTATTATAACTTTTAATATATTTGATATATTTGAAAAAGATAATTAAAAGATATATATCAATTTCAATCACTGTCTCACGCCTGCGCTTCAAATTTTTTTTTTTAATATATAAAGATATGATTGATCGTTAATTATATGGTACTGTGAATTTATGGTTTATAGGTTGTATTTTTTTTTGTTTATATTTTTTCTTACTGTTATTGTGTAAAAGTGTAGCACACATTAGTTGAAAAAAAGAGAAGGTTTTTTTTTTTTTTACTTTTACAAGTCACAAGCAGCGTTATATATATTTGTGAAGCAGTATATATATATATATATATATAAAAATTTGTGAGTAGCTGCGTGATATATATTTGTGAAGCAGTGCGTATATATATATATTTGTGAGCAGCACTGATACATATATATTTGTGAGCATCAGTGTGATATATATATATATATATATATATATATATATATATAGTTTCATGTTTTGTGTGTTTTTGAAACACATAGAATAAAGAATTTCTTCAATTCTCTCTACATTCTCCATTCAATTTTCTGATACCGTAACGCGCCCACACTCAGTTATCAATCCCGGGAGACAACGAGGAAGATCGAGTGATTCAGACAGGAGTACATCGTAAAGTGAAAGAGCTTCCAAACGTTGGTAAGATTGGTTCAAACAGAAGCATATTGAATAGTGAAGGAGCCTCCAAACGTTGGTAAGATTTTCTTCTTGATTATATCGATTTCAATTTTCTGTGTTTACATATATGTATTAGTTCCGAAAAATAATTACGATCCCGAGTTCACTGGTCCTAGATACAGATCAGGATATGTATAAAATTTTAAAACCTAATTCCGCTGCGTAACCGGTGAACGGGGTTCCAACAATAAGGACCTCAAATAGGTGTATATATCGGTACGATAACACCCCCAAACCTATCTTTTGCTCGTCCTTGAACAAACAGAAACAAAAAAAATGAATATAAATAAAAACTAAGCTAGGCTAGTCCACCTTCGTAGGAAACACGATGACACTTAGCATGTGCCAGAAGCCTTTCAACCACTAGGCGATCACTAGATGGAGAAGTTTTATCTTCTGATGGCTTACAGTTACGAACACCCACAAACGTATTACTCTGTAAATAAGCTGAAATGCATTCCAAACATACCAAATAAAGAATACATACATGCTAGTATCTCAAATATACCAATTAATAACAATGCTTCACACAATGCAAGTATGTCAATACTTAGGATGCTTTCGGTTTACAAAACAGTTTCGCTCGAATGCTCAAGATAAAATTCATTTCGACTCTAATCCTCACCGGATTTCAGTTAGATTTTTTCACTCAGAACCTAGGCGATCACTCTTTAGAAAACACATGCGATTTGAAAGTTATATTCATGGATTCTAATATATCACATAAGAGTATATTCAATGAAGCACAATTTATAGTGATAGATCTCACGGAAAGAATTGAAATGTCATGAAAGTGGAAGGAGCATGCATTGACTCATATTCCCAATATAGACTTTCTAAGAGATCAAATGGATTTTCTCTCACTTGTATTGGGGCTAAGGTGATTTGTGGTGGTGTATGGGATGAAAGATATAGTAAGAGCGGGAAGGATAAAGTCATTAACCATGTCAAGGTGTTATTACATTACATTACAATACTTTGGTTAGCTCTAAAATATATTAAATTACAAGAGTCTAGGCTATACACTTTACATTGTACAATTGTGCTACATTTTGT
The DNA here is from genome assembly GCA_032871835.1 of Dipteronia dyeriana. Taxonomy (NCBI): domain Eukaryota; kingdom Viridiplantae; phylum Streptophyta; class Magnoliopsida; order Sapindales; family Sapindaceae; genus Dipteronia; species Dipteronia dyeriana. Next base: position 12,337,716 of record CM065300.1, on the reverse strand, counting down.
ACTCATTTGTGAGTAAATTAACATTAGAAGAATTTTAAGGCTTAAGTGTTTATAATTCATACTTATTCTTTTCTTTTTTTTTATAAACCTTTGTCTTTGCATATATACACATATTTGCATAAGTACACATTTCTACAAAATTTAGAGCAAAATACAACTTCTCCAAAGTTATACACTTTAACATGATCAATAACTAAGGAATGACTTGTGTTTGGGTTATGTTGGTGTATGGAGGTTTAGTGTTTGACCTCAATTTTCATAATATAAGCACTCATAGGGACATGGGAGTGTTTGGGCTATATATGGAGTTTAAGAACACACACAAGTCCAAAATCATTTCTAAAAATCCATCTGACAAGGGAATATAAATCTCAATAAACAGTCCACATGAGAAGTTCTATGGCAATCAATGCAAAATTGATGTACAATGTGATCACAATGAAGAACAAATTCAAAGAGTGTACAAAGAGTAGAAACAAAACCCATAAATATATATCGCTTTTTAGGCTATGTGTAGCTCACGGACAGTCTCAATTATTTTTCTAAGCTAAACAAAAGAAGAGTTCTATCCACCTCATCATCAAAAGATTGGAACTGTACAAGCAAATTTAAGTAATGAACAGAGCTAAAAGCATACTATGCATGTCTCTACCGGCACACCAAGAAAACAACTCAACAAAAATGGACTAAAATTTCAAGATTTTTTAGAAATGTTCGATTTGGGTAGAGATTTGAAAATTGACTAAAACAAACACTCTAAGATCTAAGCACAACACAAATCCACTCTTAGATCTAAACAAAAATAAAAATGAAAGAAAATAAGCAAAACATTATAACCATTAAGCACATCCTTAACAACAATATTCACAAGCATTCCAATTCATAGCAACAGATACTTCCCAAAACATTTAAGTATATAATCGCTCGTAACATGTTTCAACATTACAAACCTTACCCATAAACTTTAAGCACCACGATCAAGGTAGGGTAAATACGAAGGATAGAACAGTTACCAGTTGGAGAGAGAGTCAACTGATTGAGCATAATTAGGGATGAAATCTGCAGAGGAATTTCCTCTTGTAGCTGTGCATAGGCTTGTTTCTTTTTCAACTCCCTCGCTTTTGGATTGCGAGCTTGGTTACTTAAACCAATTAAGCTATAATGACACACCGTATTACTTGGAATGTTGTTGCATGTGAACTAGCACACCACTTTGTTCTCTAGAGTTGTGTGGTCTTTCCAACCTGATGTTTTATATTCTTGCACAACACAACTCAAAAACATCAAATGCAAATGCTATAAATAAGATAACAAAAACACGACCAACATCCCCAAACCTAATCTAAACATTGTCGTGCACTAGCAATGAATAACATGAGGAAAAGTGATGTTTAATTTCAACATAACAATCTAATCTGTAAAGAAAATAAAAGGCAGTAAAATGAACCAAAACTAGCAACAATCAATAAATACACCACTTCCCCGACAACGACATCGATTTGATGGAAACGTCGTTGCATTGTCATCAAATATAAACATTTAATTTCAGCCTCACAAGGGCACAAGTCATAAAGACTACCACAGCGGTAAGCAAGAGATCTTTCCATAGGGAGGTGGGATTCACCAACGGTCTCTCAGTTCTAACTATTATTACAACACACCAAGCAGACTCGTATGCTGTGTGTGTGAAAAAGTGAATAATAATATAACTAAATAAATTACATAAATAATATATACAATGATAGATGGAATAGAGATATGCATGAGATATGGTTACACTAGGGAAATGACTCAGTCGTGACAATCCTCATGCTAGACTCAACTAGTCCCTCAAATGTGCAATCTCATAGGCTCGTATCCCCTTAATTAATCTCTACCCTCTCTCTAGCGTATAGAGATTGCATCCACACATACAAAGCATGTATGAATCCATTAAGTGCCTTGGGACACACACACGAACCATGTACGACAACCTAGTGGCTCTAGCACTTTCTGATCAAATACACAGGCATTAATTGGGCATGTAATGCGTAACCGCGTGGGCTATACTACAACCAATGATTCATCCTTGAGGCTAACCAAATACGAGATGACAACCAAGTGGAAGCATTTGGAATACGAGATACCCATACAACCCGTATGTTATAAGCTCGTATCCCCTTAATTAATCTCTACCCTCTCTCGAGCACATAGAGATTTCATCCATGCATAAGTATGAATCCATTAAGGACTGTGGGACACACACATGAGCCCTACACACCAGCCTAGTGGTTCTAGCACTTTCTAGTCAAACATATAGGGTACCACGCTGAGCATGCTAATGTGAACCACGCGATATATAACACACAACCTAAATGTCATTCACAAGGTGGCTGACCGAATGAAAGCATTAAGTGTACTAAATATCCATAATACAACACAAGCACAAGAGAAATATCGGTGGTCTTTACTTCTAGGTCAAAGATTCGATTCAACTCTCTAGGATAGCTAAACAAGGTACCAAACAACTACATGCAACAATGTGATTGTTATATCATTAAGAACATTCAATTCATGTTAAAGGTTCATCCTCTTGATTTGGAAATATTTTCCACAATCAATTTATCACCCAATCCGGTCAAGTATGGATAATCGTGTATTACTACAAAAATCCATTAAGCACAAGGATATGAACCAAGGCTAAGTTAGCATCTAAAAGCTTGAACTGAAACCTTTTATACTCTTTAGGGCTAAAATCCCTAACACTTAAATTACTCAATACATGATATTTCAAGTCATCCATCAATCAATCAACAATCATGGGCATCTAATTCTTACTCTAAATTATAGCTACTCATAAACCCATTCATGGACACATATTGATTTCTAACCATTCATATACATACATTTAATATTAAGAGCATAAAACCACATACATCAAAGAGCAAAACAAAACCTAAATGGATTTAAGTATATAAATATATATATATATATATAGCATATGTGAAGGTGTACAATATTCCCACGTCGGGGTTACACATCAAAAATAACAAGAAATACAAAACAATGAACAAAAAAGAGCAAACCCTTGAAGACAAGTCCTCCAGAGATGCTCATAACTTTTCTAGCTCAATTTTGGCTCCTAATTTGTTGCATTCTACTCTAAGATGGATGGATAAAATGTAAAATGGTGTGGTGGAGGTGTATGGTGAGCTCCCATGGAGGAAAAACCTCCATGTGAGCAAGATCTCTCCTTATTATATGGCGAAGATGAAGAAGATTGAAGAATAGAGAAGTTTAGGCGTGAAAGAGAGAGAAGAGGGAAGAGAGGTCTGTAAAGAATGAGGAGAAAATGGGGTGTTTATAGTGTGGGAGGTTAGGGCATGACTTTGGGGTTAAAAGACAATAATGCCCTTATAAAATGGTTTAAAATTGTATTTAAGGGCCGTCACGTTGTACGTCACACGGTATGCATCACGGGCGTACCGCATATCACTTTTTGGAGATTTCTAACCATTTTTGCGTTACGTCACGCGATACATAATTTGGTCTCACGAGGTACGAACCGTGCAGCTCTGCGCACCGTTACAAAAACGGCCATAAATTCCTCCATAAACTTTTGAATCTCGATTTGTAAAGTGCGCTGGAAATTAGGCTTCCGAGGCTTTCCGAAATATGGTTATGGGAAATGTAGTTCGATCGAATGAGGGAGTTATGACCTTCCGAAGTTGAGTGTTTTGTACGAGCAATTTCAGTTTCAACCCTTCTAACCTCAAAAACTTTTCAATTAAGCTCAAATACCTTCCGTAGAGAATATGTACCTACACAAGACTCACAAAACATATTATATAGCAAAAATGCTCAAAAACAAGAATAAAAACTAGGTAATGAGGACCTCAAATAGGTGTATAAATCGGTACGATCATCTGTGAGTAACTTTTTACAATTATTTCCTTCTTTTTCTTCTTTTCTTTTCTGCCAGTTTCACAGATTGTTAAGAAAATAGGGTAGAATAAAGAGAAGAATATGTATTACATTGGTTGTCTTTAAACAATTGAATTGGAAAAAAGGAGGAAAAAAAAACTTTTAGTGATTTTCTTTTATGTATTTGAAGGATGAACTAAATTTCTTTAGTTTTTAATTTTTATAAGCAGCTTCTCAGTTTTGCAATGAACTAATTTTCTTTTGTTCACATCATACTTCACAACGGTTTGCACGATCGACACTAATTATTCGTAAGTCATATTGTTTGACACATATAATCCTTGGTTATCGGAATCTAAAAACCTCTGACTTCTGTCGGGTAAATGCTCCCATCGACCGTTGTAAGATATGACTATTCTCACTCGATTCATTCTCCTATCAAAATCATCATCACAAACCATTATTAACAAAATTAAAATTAAAATTACAATTAAATTATAAATCCTCCTAAAAAAGCTCGAACTCATGCCAAAATAGCTCGAGATTTTTGGTAAGGGTTCGAGCTTTTTTTATAAGGGTTCGAGCTTTTTTGGTAAGGGTTCGAGCTCTTTTAGTAAGGGTTCGAGTTTTTTTTAATAAGGGTTCGAATTTTTTTTGGTTTGGGTTCGAGCATTTTTGGTAAGGGTTCAAGCCTTTTTGGTTTGAGTTCGAGCTTTTTTGCCAAGTGCTCGAGCTTTTTCGGGAAGAGTTGGAGCTTTTTTGGCAAGGGTTATAAAAATGTTCGGACCAATTAAAAAAAAGGCCGGACTCTTTTAAAAAATGCTCGGCACCTACTAAAAAAAGCTTTGATATTAACTTAAAAAAAAAGCTCGGAGACTTTTTAAATAATCTCAGACACTTTTACAAAAAGCTTGGATACTATTAAAAAAAACTCGGAATCTTTGAAAAAAGTCTCAGACGTAAACTGGAGACTACATGTTCATACAAAGACTGTGACAACAAATCATAAAGAATGGATACACTGTTACACCACTCAGAAATGCATGATAAAAAAATGAAGATCAGAAATATACGTTACCTTCTTCTATAGAATCTAGAGGGAGACAAGTTTTTTGGAGAGAGGGGGTTGTAGATCGATTTTCAGACAAGTTTGTTTTTTAGAGAGAGAGAGGGTTATTGCTTTTTCGTTCTCAAAGTGTAGATGGAAACACAAACATAATTAAAAATTGATTATTTAAGGGGCAATTTGGATAGTTCACCATAATAGGTGCCTTTTAAACTTAAGTTATTAAATCAGTGACATCATCACAACGCAACAAAAAATAGGTGAAATTTCTCACCATTTCCACATACAAATTAATTAGCATTCCAATCCAACAAACATATCATTTTTCTATCGTGCATTTAGGATTTTTTTTTAATATACTTTTGACTTATATAATTTTATTATTTCGATCTTCCTATTTTGAATTACTTCTCCAAGTTTTAATTAAAATTAAAATTATAAAAACTTTAGCTTTACAATCATCTTTGATGATATGTGACATATAAGCTAGCTAGGTTTTAAAGATTATGACAAAGTTTAACTAGCTATGATTAATTGCGTAAGTTTTAATTAAAAAAAATGTTATTGATGGAATCATAAGTCTATCAAATATATATATAATGACCCTCTCATGAGGGATCCTTTATTTTAATTTCGATAAGGACCATCATGAAATCACATCCATTTTTATGAATTTTAATATGATTTTTTTTTGATGATATATTCAATGAAATCTACTTATGAAAAAAAAATTGAGAATTTTTCAAGTACCATATCTATTTATATCGATTTTGTTAAATATAAAGGTATCAGAAAAAGGGTGAAATATAGGAAAATTCCAGAAAAATAGTTATAGTGTTTAAAAAATTCTCAAATTTTATTCATATATAGATTTCATTGAACATATCATCCATACAAATATTCATAAAAATAGATGTGATTTCATAGTGGTCTCTATCGAAATTAAAATAAGAGATCCCTTATGAGAGAACCACTCATATATATATATATATATATATATATATATATATATATATATTGATAATGTATATAAGTAGTTAAATCCACTTTTGCTTATTTTGGCATGCATGTGAGATTGGAAGGTGAGCACTGATGTAGAAGCACAGGACAAGTTGTGATTATAGCTTGAAATTGCTAGGTTTTGCACAGAAAATTTACTGCAGCTATATATGCTAAGAATTTATAATGGTCACCAACACGATGCAATATTAATGTATGCACCGCTTTCGAATTAGAATGAGTAAGAGAATAGTGGGGTTCATTCGAAGAATATATAAGAGTACCAAAAAAATCACAAACCTTCTTAATTGATTAATTGGTTAACTATCTATTCCTTTTTAATTAATTGGTTTAGGATTCCTTATTTGTGTAGTTTTAGAATTCTTTTTGCTATCTTCTAAGTATTAAGTTTTTCTATAAATACCGTTTTTAGAATCTGTTTTGTTCAAAAAGCCAAAAAAGGCTAATTATCTAAAAAAATAAAAAGCTCTGCGTTTTGCTTCAGTCGGCCAGTCCCCATGGGATTATCGACATCTTACTTGAATTCTCCCAAAGAAGAGGTAATTATAATTGATACCTTCATCTTAATTTGTTTTAAAATTATTATTATTACTATTATTATTATTTTATACCATATATAATCTGTGAGTAACTTTTTACTATTATTTCTCTCTTTTTCATCTTTTATTTTTCGCCTGATTTCACAGATTGTTAAGAAAATAGAGTAGAATAAAGAGAAGAATACGTATTACGTAGGTTGTCTTTAAACAATTGAATGGGAAAAAAGGAGAAAAAATTTTTTAGTGATTTTTTTATATGTATTTGAAGGATGAACTAAATTTCTTTAGTTTTTAATTTTTATAAGCAGCTTCTCAGTTTTGCAATGTAAATATGTCAGATCATGTTTATTTCAACTTTTATTTTTATCCAATCCCTCGATTGCTTTTCTTTATTTTGTTAGATTTTCAGAGCAAGTTTCCCTTACCTGGAAACCCTCCCGCATCACTTTATAATCCTAAATAAGATAACCAACGGAAAAAAGGTTTTGAATAAGTTTGAAGTTTGAAGTTTGAATCTCTTTCCCTTATTCATTTTCTTGAAGGTACATGTATAATTGAAAGTCATGAAAATTGTTGCTGCAAAAGTTAAGAAATATGAGACAATTAAAAATCTAAAAGCTTTCTTCCTTGTATGAGAAGGAAGAAGGAAGGGTCTGTTTTGGTGAAAAGCTTTAACTCCTCCAAAAATTAGGAAACCTCCTTGATTTCCTCAAGGAAGTTGACAAAAATATAAATTCTTTTAGGACAAGGAATTTGACTCCTAATTAGACGACTAAAAATAAAACTCAGATTAATAGAGTCAAGTGTTTGTGTTGTGATGGTTAATTTATAGAGTTGGTTGAAATTTAAGGGGTATGGTTTTGTTGACTACTTGATAAGCTGTAAACTTAAACAATAGTCACTTTTACGTGATGTGTGTTTTGTTTGATCACATTATTTATCTTGACATTCACATTGATCTGATCTCTTCTTTGCTGGTGATATATATACTCTAGGATGGTATTCAGAAGGAGTCCACTCTCCCTCTTCTTGTACCTGAAAATCAAATTGGAATAAGATTATCTGTAAAGATTCGATTGGAGCAGAAAACCATTGCGGTGGAAGCAATGGCTGACCAGACTATCGAAGACATCAAAGCAATAGTGGGGAGAATGATAGATATGTCAGTCAGCGAGCAGATAATGACGTATGCAGGAGAGAAGCTTGAGGATTGCAAGACCTTGGATTGTTACAACATCAAAGATAAATCTATGTTAGAGCTGCTGCCTCCTGATCAAATTCAAATATTTGTTAAGACTTGGAGTGGAAAAACAATAACATTTGATGTGCAGTTAACAAGCACCATTAAAGACATAAAACATAAGCTCTTTGACAAATTCAGGATTCCTTTTCACCTTCATAGTGTTGTATTTGCTGGAAAACGGTTAGAGGAAAACCGGGTTCTTGCGAGCTACAATGTCCAACAGCACTCCACTCTGCACATGGTTTTTTGCCCGAGCTCAAAGATTATTCGGTGGAAATTATCTTATTTTGGTTCTGATTTATCATTGTCCACCACCATTTCTGAGCTGAAGGATATCGCTAAAATTAAATGGAAAGATCCAGTTAAGGAAATAGTGTTGAGCGGAGCAGCATTACAAGATCAGTATTCTTTGAGGGATTATTGCCTTGGAAGAGAGTCAGAATTGGATTTTGTGTTTTAATACTGATGACATTGTTTGAAACCATGAATTATGTGCCACACATGTGTTCAACCTTTATATGCTCCCATGGAAGTCTTAATCTTTTCGTAATTTCTTTTATTTGATTACTTTGTCTTTTAATTTGATGGTTAGTGTTAGATTTATCCAATTTTGCTTCAACAGTGCATCGGTTCATCAGTTACATATATGCAGAATTTATAATTCCAGTTTTGGTTTGCATATATAATTCAAAGGCTTCATCACTAGCTTCTTAAGTATAAGTTGAATTGCTTGAAACCTTGGACCGAAGAAAAACTAATACATATGAAAATTTTTAAGTGCTGGAAATCTAGTACGAAATCGTCAATAGCTATCGATAGATATAGGATTGCTACCGCCTACCGGTAGCAATCCAATAGCTACCGATATCTATCAACGATTCCGTACAAAATTTATTGTGCCTGAAAGTTAATATATACAGTTATACTAAACCAATACAAATTTGTAACTTAATTTTTAATGTTAAAATATTTACGATATAAATTTAAATTGGTTTAAGTTGACCTATACATCCAACAACGATCATCAGTACCAACATGTGTTTGCTTGTTATTTGTGGGGTAGTAATTACTCAAAATCAATATAGCTTGTTATTCGTGGGGCTGTAATTACTCAAAATCAATATACGTCTTCTCTAAGATATTTTTAAATTAAAGCCTTTTATACCGACCTGAATTTATATATATAAACTACAGTATATAAATTTCATTTTAATATTTCAAGTAACATGTAAACCTGGATATCCCTTTTTAGCACTAGTTAGGGATGGGTGCTAGTCGGATTGGTTCAGTTTTAGGTTAAAACCGTTCGTGACTCGTATATACTCGGTTTTCATTGTTTTTTTATCAAGCTGACTCGCAAAAACAGATTGACTCAATATAACTTGAACCTGTTTTTTTTTTTTTTCTGGTTCAATTCAATTCGGTTTAATACGGTTTTAGGCTTTTTGGACTTAATGAAAATTTTACATATGTTTTTAACCGTTTGAGCCTTTTGAACCATAAATCGGTGTCCCTAGTTGATAAATATTCACATATTATAACTTGTTTATATATAATTCAACAACCATAAAAGGTAACAAGGGAGAGGGTGATAACCGTTAGGGAAGTGCGGATGTCAAAAAGATATTTCTAAAAAGTTCATACGCAATGTGCTCTAAACTAGTAAAAGTCTAGTAAAGCGGCAAGCGAAGGTATCGTTCCATAGAGAGGTGAGATTCATCGACCGTCTCTAGTTCTAGCTATTATCACAACACTCCAAATAGACTCGTGTGTTGCATATGCAAAAAGAATGTGCATAAAGTAAATTCTAAACTAACTAACAAACTAAATAAATAAATAATATGTATAAAGATAGGAATGAATGGAGAGAATGCGTGAAATGTGGATACACTAGGGAAATGACTCAACCATGACAATCCTCATAATTAAGTACTACACACACCTAGTCCCTCAAATGTGTAAGTATATCATAGGCTCGTATCCCCTTAAGTAATCTCTAATCTCTCTCGATGTCTTAAAGAAAACATCCATATATACCCGAAATCTCTCTCAAGCAATTCAGATAATATACATGAATCCATTAAAAATAATTGTATTTTAGTTATATATCTTTAATAATGGGATTATGGGTCTATTTATATGTGCATAGAACCCTAATCCTTGTTATACAAGTAAAAAGAATTGTATTTTAGTTAAGACTGGTTGCTTGTTGGAGTCGTTTTTATATTCTTTCCTGTTTCAGAGATCATGTGGAGATTGAATATGACTCTGGTGGTGTAGTCCATTTAGGACTTATTTCCTTGTCGATGTGCTGTTTTCTCAAAGAAGTTGAGTTATTGCTTGATCTGGAATCTGTTTCTTGTTTTGTGTTTTATTCTTCTAGAAACTCTCTTGATACGGATGTCTTGCGTATTTGAGCATGACTCTTGGTTCACCCACATGTGAATCGTGTGATAGGTTTCTTTATTCGGGTTTCCCTTATTATCCCGAGTAAAGCATAACGTGCTAAGTACCCGGTCCCGAGTAGGACACACCGTGCAAAATACCCGTGTTCAAACTTACTCGGGTTTCCATCCCTTTGTGACGTCTTGAAAGGTATTTTCCAGATGCGTACTCAGATGCCCGTCTGGCAATATTTTCAAATGACTATCCCTCTTGTCAGTGACGTGTACATTCGACAAAATATTCATATAACAATACCCCCTTAAAATATTTTTACTGAGTAGGAATTTGTTCTTGGCAAGAGTATTTTAATCGACCTTCTAATATTTTATGCCTCATTAATACCAGAATAATAGTCCTTAAACAACGCCTTGCATTAATGACGTGTCTTAATGGCTACCATGTAAATGCAATTTGTCTCTTCACGTGAAATCTTAGTGATTGCGATTTTTTGGAATTCTGACGTCTTGGTCAGTTTTTTTCATGACACGTGCCCTTATAAACATTTATGAGAAACGACTCATGGTTTACCTGATACGCAGCCTACGTCATCAAATCCTTCTTTTTGATTTTTCCCATTTTTGAGACCCTAGAGTTTCGTGTCGTTACTCCTTTAAATGTTTTACTGAAAGAGGATGTTCTGGTTCATTTTCCCAGAAACAAATCACCAACCTAAATTTTCTCTAACACAAATTCGTTTTAATTCTCCATCGAAGTTTTTTCATGTTTCTTCGCATGTATTTTAAAGGTCGGTTCCTGTGTTCGTAGATTATTGGGGGAAACTACTCCTAACGAACCTTCTTTTTTAGATGTTGATGTTTATGGGCTTCATCTTGATGCTCAATTTAGTTTTAGCTCTAAATCTTCTTCCAACTTTGAATCTTCTGTTTCTGATCATCACAGGGTTCCCTTGCGATCAAGGATGGGATAACATAAGAGTAACCGTGTGGTTCACAAGCATGGCTCAAGCGGTATTCGAATCATAAGGTAAACAGTTGACGAGAAGGATGTTGAGAAGGAGCACAATACATCGCGTATTCCCTTCTCCTTTGATCTGGATGATTCAGTTCTAATGGCTCATGCTGATGATAGAGCCGTATGGAACCCTCCTCCGGACATGGTAGTAGTTTACGGGTCCATGCTCTGTTGTGGTATGACTCTTCATTTTCAACCGTTCATCGCTTGGTTCCTTGCTGAGGCGGAGACTCAACTTGCCCCGAACATCTATAGAATACTAATGTGTATATGGCACATGTGGAGTCGGATGAACTTGTCACTGCATTCTCCCTGAGAAATCAGGCATTTTTACACACTAAGGCAATTTGGTCGGACTGGAACTTTTTTTCTTATGTCCAGCCCGCTAGATACCTGGATCCCTGAGGGGACGAAAGTGAGCCAGGGAGTTAATATTTCTTCTGATGCTAAGAAGAAAGGCTTTGTATGGGGATTTCCTACTTTAAACAAGCACTGGAAGAATAGATGGTTCTTTGTCGGAGGGAACTTGAGACTTGAGGTTGAGCTCTCAGTTGGGAAGAATCAGGAAGTGTTAAAGGTTCCTAATTTCTTCTGCTCTCCTGATCGTTGGAATAAGTCAAAGCTTATTTTTACGGACGCCGAGTTGACTAGACTTGCTCTGGCGGCTGTGGGTAACCTAGAAAAATGGAGCATATCCTATCTTTTTAATGAGAAGAAAATGATAGAGCTTGACTTTTTTGTTCAGATTTCAGATTATCACAGGTGATGTAATTGTTCTTTTATAATGTGCAGTATACGACTCGGACATCATCTGCGACGTCCGAGCTTGCCAGGTGAAGTCGATCATTTAGGCAAGCCAAAAAGAAGCTTCTCGCCAAAATAAGGAAGGAGCCGCTCCACCTGATTACGAATTGGATAAATATTTTGATGAAGTTGATGACCAAATTATTGAGCATGTTTCTGAAGATATCGTTCGACCGATCGTGGGGGAAACAAGTTGCCTGAGTGGCCCTATTGGAACTGACGATGCTCAGAAGGTGTCTGAGGATGAGGGCATACATGAAAGATATCAAGGTGGCATAGTGTTTGGAGAGCCGAGTTCCTTGGTTGAGGAGACATCTGCCGAGCAGTTTACGGTCAGGGATGAGGGCGGTAGGGCACCCGCAGATGAGCAAATTAATATTGATTCTGGTCTTTTCGAATCCATTCAGGATATTACTAAGGACCAATAAGATCCAATGGTTGACCTCGGCTTCCGCCGTACTCGGGCTGAGAAGAGGAAAGGCAGATGATTCTTCTGTCCATCCCCATAAGATTCCTCGGGTGGTATCATTTGTTGAATCAAGTGATGATGATACCGAGGTTAGAGTTTCCCTAGGCGTCTAAGATGAGTCGCCTATGGGAAGAGCAAAAACTTTGAACTTGAACATGGATTCTTTACCCCTTGAGGTTGAAGATACAAGGGCGGAATCCTCGGGAAATTCTCTCTGTCCCACCCCTCAAGATATATTAAAGGAAATGTCATCTGGTCGGGCTTTTATTAAGGATGACCATTGGAGCCATTTTAGGGATGGTTCTTCTACAGATCGTCTTCAAAATATTTTCAATAGTGTGAGCTACGTAAGCCTCTTTCCCGTCCTCTGCCTTAATAGTTGTCTCGAATTTTTAACTCACTTTTCCTTACAGGTGGTGGCCGAGTTTGCTGAGCTGGTTCAGACGCAACGACATCAAACTGATCAGATAAGACGTCTCGAAACTCAACTGAAGGAGAGAGAGGATACTTGTGCTCGGATTGAGACAGCCTATCAAAGGGATGTGAGCTCTACCCAAGAATTTACCGACCACTGTTTGGCTAAGCAAATGGAGGCTGAGAAGAAGGCTTCTGAAATGGATGAGAAGGTTGTATCCTTCTAGAATTTACTCTCTGCCACCCAATAGTCAATTCTTATAGCTGAATAGGAGGCTAAACAGGCCAAATCGTCATATGAGCAGAGGATTGAAGATCTTAAGCGTTAGGCCTTAACCGTTGAATCCCTTTCGAATGAGACTAGGTTGGAACTTAAAGTTCATGGGGTTGATCACTTTAAAAGGTCCCCAACCTATGATGCCCTACAACTTAGGGAGTTCCAACGAGTGTTAGTCTCGGTCGGTGAGTTCTTCAAAGTTAAAAATTGGGCGACTGATAAAACTCGGGCGAACTGGGAGCTATAAATTAAAAATCATGTTGATCAGTCTTTGGAGTCTTTTCGTACTCAAATGAAAGAATGGTGAGCTTACTGTTGAAGCCAAGGCAAATACCCTCGTCCTATGCATTTGAAGATCCCGTCAGAGCATTCTCTTTCAACTTTTTATGCGAGTCAGGAAGCTGATGTGGACGGGTTGAGGCCTAACGTTGGACCGATCCTAGAAACATATTATAGTGAATGGATGGATGATTCGGTCGATACAATAGTCTGGCCTTCAAATGAAAGTCTCCTTCATGAGTACGAGATGGTGTCTGACCCGAGTATTGGCAAGGGCTCCAAATCCTCATCTCAGCCTTAGGTATATTTGTACAATTTTGTATTTCTGAAGAATTGATCAATGAAATCATATATTTTGCCAAGTTGTCGTTTAAAATGCCAATTCTACTGGCCATTAATGATTTCTTTAATTGCCGAGTATTTTTTTTAGCTGGCTAACTGTTGCCCGAGTTACATCACCGAGTATCTTATTTAACTAGGTAGTTTCGTTACCCTAGCAATTTCTAACTCCAAAGTATCGTAGTAAACTAGCTAATGCGACTTCATGTGCCAAGTATTTTATTAAATTGGCTAATATGATTTCATGTGCCAAGTATCTTATTAAACCGGCTAATATGATTTCATATGTCAAGTATCTTATTAAACTAGCTAATATTATTAACCGAGTCATCTCGAAACAGGCAAGTAGGTTTTTACTTGTGATTCATACTCGGTTGCTACCAGAACGTTACATCGAGGCTCACCACAATCATACGTTCGAGTCTTTGTGCAAGTTACTGAGGACGTCTCCTAGTTTTATTCGCGCAAGATTTTAGCGAATCGTTAAGCTTTACATTGCTCAACACAGCTGCGTATCTCACCGGGATTTTTCCCAATGGTTCCCCGATCCTTTCTCTAAAATCTGGTACATCGGGTTTACCTTTTGGCTAAGGTCGACTGACCTTGCTCGGCTGGCATGCTCTTTTGAGCTTCTCCGCCCATTAGGGAATTTTGTCAAATTAATAGTCCTGAGCATTCTACTTATATTATTAATTTAATATCATGTTCATGCTCTTCTTTCACATGTTCTTATTATCATGTGCTTTCGTATGTTCTTGAATGTGCTCACATGTCTGATATCCCATATCGGGCTTTTATTCATAACTGCAAAACTAACAATATGATAAATCTTAAGCTAAAATATCCCGACTAATAAAATTGTCCTGACTAGAAAAAAGGGAACAAATTTTAAGGATAAAAAATCTGGGCGTTGCATGGTCGGGGTAAGATCCCTCCATTTGGTCGAGCGATCCAATATGCTTTATGGCCAGCCACTCCTTCAATCTTATATGGGCCTTCCTATTTGTCAGTCAGTGAACCTGCAACTTTGTTCTTTGTGTTCAACGATACTTTCCTGAGCACCAAGTCAACTAGCTAAAATTTCCTGATCCGAACATGAGAGTTGTAGTGTCAGGCTACTCTTTGCTAATATGCCGCATTGTGCACTCAGGATTTCTTCCCTTTCTCTTCCAGCTCATCTAGGCTTTGTAACATCATACCAACATTATGGACTTTATCATATAGCCTAACCCTAGGTGACATGTATGATGTTTCTACCGGGATAACAGCTTCTGTTTCGAACGTCAAAGAGAACGGAGTTTCTCATGTACAAGTTCTTGTTGTTGTCCGATACGCCCATAATACCTTAGGAAGTTTTTCAACCCAACTACCTTTCTTAGCATATAGTTTTGCTTTGAGTGTGTGCTTGATGATTTTGTTTACTGCTTCAGCTTGCCCATTCGTTTGAGGGTGGACAGGTGTGGTATAATAATTTACAATATGGTACTCGTTGCACAGTTGTCTGAATTTTTGATTATCGAACTGAGTGTCATTGTTAGTGGTAATAGTACTCAGAACTCCAAATTTGTAGAGTATGTTCTTCTTCACAAAGTTTGTGATATTTGCTTCTGTGATATGTACCAACGTTTCAGCTTCTACCCACTTTGTTAAATAATCAATAGCCACAATTGTGTGCTTAGCTCCACCCACTGTCCCTGCTGGCATTGGACCAATTAAGTCTAGTCCCTAAATGGCGAATGACCATGAGGATGTGAGGCTTCTAAGTTGTTTAGGGGGCTATCGAATATCATTGGCGATCCTTTGGCAAGCACTACAACTTTTCGATCATTGTCGTGCATCCGAGAACAAAGATGACCAATAATAACCTTGTCTGAGTACCTTGTATGCTAAACTACTTCCCCCAGTATGGTTTCTGTATACTCCTTCATGGATTTCCTGTAGTATCTGATGTGCTTCTTCCTATAATACACATATCTAGAGTGTTCGGGGAAAATCCTCTTCTGTACAGTTCCCCTCTGATCATCGTGTATCTTGCTGACCGGTACCTGATGCTTTTGGCTTCTAAGGGATCTTTCGGGAGCCCACCTTCTTTCAGGTATCTTTTTAGCTGAGTCATCCAACCGTCTGGTTGTGTTCAGATTTCTAAGATTTTGAAGTTTTTGGAATCAAATATACTTGGTCTGAGGAGATGTGCAACCGGAATAGTTTTTGGCCTGACTGTGGTTATTGCTAACGCTAGTTTGGATAAAGCGTCTGCCTTATCATTTTCTTCTCTAGGGATCTGGACAATTTTGTATTCCTTGAATCTTTGAAGGATTTGTTTTGTTATGCCCAAATAAGCCATCATACCTTCATCTCTGGCCTGATATTCATCTGAAACCTGGTTGACGACTATCTGCGAGTCACTGAATATCTCGACCTCATCTACTCTGAGAGATATGCAAACTCTAAGTCCTGCTAGCAGTGCCTCATATTCGGCTTGATTGTTCATTACCTTGAAATCGAATCTCATGGCATATTTAACATTATCTCCTTCTAGGGTACACACCACTATCCCTGCCCCGCTGGCATGAGTGTTCGAGGAACCATCGATATGTAATCTCTAAGGGAAACTCCTGCCTATAATCCTTCTTGCTTCCAGGTTTGGTTCTGTGAATTCTGCTACGAAATCTGCCACTGTTTGGCCTTTGAGTTATGTCATGAGGATGTTATGAATATCAAATTCACTCAGCTAGATTGCCCATTTAGTTAACCTACCCAAAATTTATGGCTTCTGTAGGATTTGCTTAAGTGGGCAATCGGTGAAAACCTGGATTGTATGAACCTGAAAGTATGGCCTTAACTTCCTTCCTGTCGAAACCAATGCTAGAGCCATTTTTTCCTCATGTGAATACCTGGTTTCAGTTGAAAGAAGAGCCTTGCTGGTGTAGTACACCGCCTTTTATACTTCGTCTTCTGTCTTAACTAGAACCGAGCTTGCTGCTAATTCTGTAATGGATACGTACAAATGAAGCATTTCTCCCATTTTAGGTTTTGAAAGGATGGGAGATGCCCTAAGTATTATTTTATTTTCTGAAACGTCTGCTCGCACTCTTCATTCCACTCGAGTCATTTCCCCTTTTTGATCACTTCGAAAAATGGGGCACATCTATCTGTGGCTTCTGAAATAAATCTACCCAAAGAAGATAAGAATTCTGTTAAGCGCTGCACTTCTTTTAGCGTTTTTGATGAAGTCATTTTTTGGAGGGCCTAGATCTTCTCGGGGTTAACTTCGATTCCCCTCTGGTGAACTTGGAATCTAAGGAACCTTTCTGATGGAACCCTAAATAGGCACTTATTCAGATTTAACCTCATCTGGTATCTCTTCAAGACATCAAATTTTTTCTGTATGTCCAAAGCATGTTTGTCTGTCGAGACACTTTTGGTCAACATGTCGTCTATGTAAACTTCCATGTTTCTTCTTATTTGATGAGAAAAAATCATATTGACCAATCTTTAGTAGGTTGCTCAACATTCTTTAGCCCGAATGACATTACTGTATAACAGTACATTCTTTAGCCCCAACATTCGGTTGTGAACACTATTTTTTCTTCATTAGCTTTATCCATTCGGATTTGATTGTATCTCGAGTAAGCATCCATGAAGCTAAGTAATTCGTGGTCTGATGTAGCATCGACCAACTGGCCTATTCTCAGAAGTGGAAAACTGTCTTTTAGGCAGACCTTATTCAGATCCGTGAAGTTCGCGCACATTCTCCACTGGCCATTTTTCTTCTGGACAATGACCACATTTGCTACCCACTCAGGGTAGCTGATTTCCCTGATCGACCCTACAGCGAGTAACTTCTCTACTTCCTACTTAATTACCCGACTTCTCTCAAGGTTAAATGACCTTCTCTTTTGTATCACTGGTTTCAAGTTTGGATCCACCTCTAGATGATGTGATATTACTCTGGCATCTATCCCTACCATGTCTTCATGACTCCAAGCGAACACATCTTTATATTCTCTAAGCAAATTAATAAGGTCCTTCTTAACCACTCTTTCCAAATTGGTCCCAATTTTGATATTCTTATCTGGTTCAAAGTCCTTTAAGACTACTTCTTATATTGGTTCACTTTTAGATACCTCCAGCTCTTTCCTTGGATCGAACTCAAACAACAGTGATTTCTGGTCGATCTGATCTGGTCGTGTTATGGTGCACACTTGCTCACTATCGTCTCTGCATTTGTAATCCGAGAGATTAGCTCTTCTGGCAATCTCTTGGGACCCCTTGACTACTTCTACCCCTCATTCAGTTGGAAATTTAATCATTAGAGCGTAGGTAGCTGTCACTGCCTTGGTTTTATTCAGGAATGGTCGATCTAACAAACCATTATAAGGCCTGTTGTCTAGGTCTACCACTATAAAGTCGAGTAACACTGTTTTTTGACAAGGTGCTACTCCGATTTTCACTTGGAGCTTCGCTGTCCCGAGAGACCTGACATCGACTCCCCCAAATCCTCTAAATGGGGGTATAGAAAGGTTGCAAATCCTTTCAATCCAACCTAAGTTGATCATAAACAATCACATTGAGAATGTCTGTTGAACTGCCATGTTCTACCAAAATTCTCTTGACTTCTCTGTGGCCAATTCGGACACTTATGATGAATGAGTCATTTGGTCGGACATCGACCCCATGTGAATCGACCTCTGTGAATATTATCGGGTCATATCCTTCCTTTATTCTCTTCGGGTCTGGTTCAATAAAGTTGACATCAAAATTCTACCTTGCCTCCACCGCTTCTCGGATTTCCTGAGTCCGCTCTCTGTTACTTCTCCCAGTTGATGGTCCTCTGAAGATAGTTTGTATTACTTCATTCGCCTCGGGACTGACCCTTTTGTTGCGACCAAAATTATGATCTGTCTTGGTCTCTTTCTTTGTCTCTGACTTCTCATATTTCTTCAGGGTTATATCTTACAGGTGTCCTTCTTGAATGAAGGTCTCTATATAGTCTCCAAGCTGGTAACATTTGGAGGTCTTATGACCGGTTTCCTTATGGAATCTGTAATATTTTATCGTGCTCACCGAGCAAATTGAGATTGTCGATATGGCTTCATCACCAGATTCTTTTCTTCTAGTATTGCCAAGATTTCTTCCTGCTTTTTTCGAAAGGGGTGTAGTTCGTGTATTTTCCTCAAAAAATTTCTGTGGTCTGGTCAACATTACGCCCACTTCTCTGGTCCTTGCTTATTTCTTTGTTATTTCCCTTTTGTTTTCCTTTATGGTTCTGTACCTTCAACTCAACATCTTTTTGTTTGAGTCTCCTTCCATGCATATAGCAACCTCATATTGCTAATTTCTCTTCCTCAACTAATGCATATCCTTCAGGCATATCCATCATATCTGTATATCTGGTTAGACGAGCCTTTATTAAGTCAAAAAATAGTCGTCCATTCTGTAGGTTGTTTATGAATGTAGCGATTATTGCTTCGTCATTCGCACTGTCGATTTCTGAGACCGTCTGGCCAAATCTCCCTAGGTATTTCTTCAGTGACTCGTCCTTCCCTTACTTTAGCTGAGAAAGGTAAGCGACTGAATTTTTCCTGTGCACATTGCCTAGGAATTGTATTGAAAAGCTTCTACTCAATTCACCGAAACTCTCAATACTTGCAGGGGGTAACCTCCTGAACCATCTCGAGCCTGTGTCTCCCAGAGTTTGTAGAAAATTGAGACACATCAAAGGGTCGTTGTGGGCATACTGAGCCATAACGCTTTTATATCGCCTGACGTGTTCTTTAGGATCTGTATCCTTCTTGAACTGTTCCACGTGTGGCTTCCTGAACCTTTCTGGGAATGGGGTTCGAAGGATGTCCCTGGTAAAAGGACTATCAGAATTATCATCAGACAACTCATTATATCCATATCGCCTAATCAACGCGTTCATTTGACGTCTGTTGTTTTCGACTTCTCGAGTAAGGCTCTGAATCATAACATCTCTGTTCCCCACCGGTTCACCATGATGGTTAAACTTTTTGTGTTGTTTAATAATTTAATTAAAGATAAAACTATCATTAACCAATAAATATTGTTAGTGGAGTGTGAATAGATATGGGATGGGTAGGTAGATTGTCAATATCATCACTCTTTAAATAATACCAAAGTATGGTATATGACAAAAATGTCACATTGACTATATCTAAAGACAGCTTTAGCTCTTCCTTTCCTTTTCAACTTTCTCCCTTGTTAGAGATTATCATAACGATTTATATACATATATGAAGTTCCAATTACCTAGCTTTTGTTCTTGTTTTTGAAATTTTTTGTGAATATAACGTCTTTTGTGAGCCTTGTACAGGTTATATCCCTTAAAATAAAGGGTTGAGCTAAATTGAAGAGTTTTGGAGGTTAGGAAGGTTGAAATTGGAATTGTTTGTACAATACACTCAACTTTGGAAGGTTATGTCTCCCTCCTCCAATCAAACTACGTCGCCTATTACAACTTTTAGAAAAGATTCAGATGTCTAATTTTAAGCAATTTTTACATCACGATTTTGAAATCTCTAGAGGAAGTTATTGTTGTTTTCGTAATGGTGCATGAAATAGAAAACTCACCCATGAATTCTCTCGAGAAATCACCCTCAAAAAAGGCATCAGAATTCTCCGCGGGACAAGTTTCGTGAGAGCCACTCGCGGACCCACTCGTGGAGGACCTATTTTCAGCCATTTTTGGCCACTATTTGAAGGGTAATTTTGTCCTTTCACATCCCATTTCGTGACCTAACTTCCAAGCACTTTAAATATCCCACATTTCTCACCTCTCACCAAAGAGAATCCCTTCCCCATCTCAAGCCTCCTCTTTTCTCTTCTCTTCTCTCTTCCATTTTCTTTCATTTTCTTCATATTCTCCACTAAATAAGTGAGAGCACCAAGCATGAAGATTTTTCCTCCATGGCAGGTCACCATACACCACCACCATCACGTTTTTCACTTCCTCCACCACAATTGAGAGTAGATTGCAAGAAGATAGAAGGGTCTTTGACCAATTTCAAGCCAAGCATGGAAAGAAGCTCTTGGAGAAGTTTTCTTCAAGGGTTGTATTTCCTTTTACTCATTCTCTTTGTAATTTTTTGTTTTCTTAATTGTGTAATCACCGATTTAAGGAATAATTGTAAACCGACATTTATTGTAATATAAGTATGATTGTTTTTATATTCTTTGAGTTTTTTTTTTACTCTTTGCTATTCATTGATTAAAACTCTTATTGCGATATTCATGTTTGTGGATAGTTTAAATAAATATGTGTCCATGAATGGGATTAGGAGTAGAGTAATTTAATTTAGGAGTAGTGTAATTTAGTTTTCCATGATTGTTGATTGATGGATGGATGACTCAAAATACCATGTTTGAATGATTTGAGAAATTGAGTTTTAGCTCTAAAGAGTGGGAGAAGTTTGATTGATGCATTCATAGGCTAAATTTAACTTTGGTTCATATTCGTGTGCTTAAAGGGTCTTTGTTTTAAAGGCATAATTGCTCTCTCATGGCTTAGGTTGAGTAATGAATTGATTTTGGTTAATTCCTTTATCAAGAGAATGAATTCCTAAACTGAATTGAATATTTTTAATGATATAACAATCACTTTGTTACATGTAGTCGTTGGTAAACTTGTTTTCCATGTTTAGCCATCCTAGGGAGATTGAGAAAACTGAATCATTGACTTAGTAGTAAAGACCACCGACATTCCTCTTGTGCTTGTGTTGTGATATGGATATTTAATGTGCTTAATGTTTTCACTCAGTTCACCACCTTATGAATGATATTTAGGTTGTGTGTTATATATTGTGTGGTTCACATTAACATGCTCAGCGTGGTATCTTCTACATTTGACTTGTGAGACTCTTTAATATGGAGTTGAATAACTCTAATTGAAAACACGTTTAAACGAGTTAATATGAAATAATACATTTCAAAAACTCGATTAAACACTTTTAAAGGTGTTACACCACCACAGAAACTCGTTTAAATGCTTTAAAAGAGTATATAGTATGTGTGCTTTGCAAACTCGTTTAAACACGTTGGAATGGAATCACGAGACTTTCAAACTTATTTAAACGCGTTAAAGTAGAATAAAGATGCTGGCAAATTTGATAAAACATGTTTAAATTGAATAACAGAACAAGAAAACTCGTTTAAACACGTAAAGTCGAATAACGAGACTTGGAAACCGATTTATATGGAATAACCCTTCTTTGAATAACGAGTTAAAATGAAACAATGCTCTTCAAAAACTCGTTTAAACACTTCTGAATTGTATAACGAGACTCGTAAATTCGATTAAATGGTATTGAATGGTATAACACACTTTGCAAACTCATTTAAACACATTTGAATATAATAACGAGACTCTCATACTTGTCGCGTTTAAATAGAAAAAGACTCCTTGCAAAGTTGTTCAAACATGTTTAAATGGTAGAATGAGAATATCAAACTCGTTTAAATTGAATAACACTAGTCGGAAATTCATTTAAACAAGTTCATATGAAATAAAGCGCTTCAAAAACTCATTTTTAACACCTTTAAAGGGTGTAACACACCACATAAACTCGTTTAAATGCTATTGAAGGGTATATTGTGCTTTGAAAACTCGATTAAACTTGTTGGGATGGAATAACGAGACTCCTAAACTCATTTAGACATGTTCAAATAGAATAATGCTGCTCACAAACTTATTAAAACACATTTAAATTGAATAATGGGGACGAGCAAACTCGATTAAACGCGTTTAAGTCGAATAACAAGACTCGAAAACTCATTTAAATGGAATAACACTCCTCGAAAACTTGGTTAAACTAGTTAAAATGAAATAATGCTCTTTAAAACACGTTTGAATGGTATACTGCGACTAGGGGTGGGTGTTTTCGAGTTGGGTTGGGTTGGGTTGAAAATTTGTCAACCCAATCCAACCCAACGTAAATTTTAACCCAACCCAACCCAATATTTATCGGGTTGGGTTGATCGGGTTGGGCTTTTTAAGCCCAATAGAAAAAATGTATTTAAATTCAAATTTTGTTTTATCAAAATTCAAATTTAAAATAATTTTTCACCATAATATCATATCACGTTGAGTTTAGATTACTTAAAAGCATCAAAATCAAATCATAACATATAATATAAATTGTTTAAATATCTTTTACATAATTAAAAAAATTAAAATATAGTAATTTATCCAACTTGGAAAGTCTTCATCTAAGTCTCCCATCTATTTTACAATTATAATCACTTCGTCAAATATCCCGTGGTTGGATAATCTATTATTTATTTTAACCAACATAATAGTTTGAGTTTATATACAATTATTAGACATTTTCTATTAAATTCTTAATCAAATCCTAAGGAACATTTTAAAGTATAATCAATGATGTGTCATTTACTACAAAAGATGAAGATAATATATTAATATAATCGCATATTTTTAATAAATGTATTATATATTACGGTATACAATATTTAAAATTATGTATTTATATTTATCATTTAAAATATTATAAATGGTGCATGAGTAAACTTTTTAATTATTAAAAAAAAAAGATTTCTTAATAAATCTAATAGTAAATAAAATTATTTAATTTATTTTTTATTAATTATATCGGGTTGTCGGATTGAATTGAGTTATATTTTATTAACCCAACCCGACCCAATCTTAAAAGCAACCCAATCCAATCTAGTCGGGTTGGTCGGGTTGAGTTGGGTTGGCGGGTTGGTGCCCACCCCTAACTGCGACTCACAAACTTGTTAATGGTATTGAATGGTATAAAGCTCATTGCAAACTTATTTAAACGTGTTTAAATGAAATAACAATACTCCAAAACTCGTTTAGGCTTGTTTAA
The DNA here is from genome assembly GCA_032871835.1 of Dipteronia dyeriana. Lineage (NCBI taxonomy): Eukaryota > Viridiplantae > Streptophyta > Magnoliopsida > Sapindales > Sapindaceae > Dipteronia > Dipteronia dyeriana. The sequence goes on along the minus strand of CM065300.1, from coordinate 12,314,077 downwards.
ATGGAATAACAACACTAGCAAACTCGTTTCAAGTGGCATCAGGAATGTACTGTCATGAAAATCTCATTTGATTAGTAAACCAAGGATTTTTTTCTTTTTGCAGCAAAGAGTCAGAGACTGTTGACCATGCTCTTTTGGGCTGTGCGAGGGTTTTTGTAATTTTTTCCTAGAGCATAACAGGTTACAAAATATCGGTTTTGGGAACTGGTTATGCTGGTTGGAGGCTGTGGGGAAGACTGATATGGTGATCAGATTTGTTGCGACGGCCTGGCTTGTGTGGCATAGCAGAAATCAAGTATTGTTTAGAGGTTAGGGTGATAGTAATTGTAATATCTGAGATCAAGCAGGTTTGTAATTTCTGAGATGGATGGTTCCTATTTCTAGTCATTTCAAATCCAATGTAGAGGCAGCGATGGATACAGGTAAGGGGAAATTTGGTGTTGGGATTGTGTTTCGTGAATGATATATAAATATTATCATTCAAGAAATTAAGTTTCTGATTTCCAGTTGTACTGGAGTTTCGTTGCCTTATGTTCTCGTAGATATTGTAACAAGGCTGACTAGCTCTATTTGCCAAGGGATCTCTTATATAACGGATTTGCCAAGGGAGTGTAATTCTCTTCTGACAGGAATTTGTTTTTAGTGAATAGATCTCAACTTGATATTTTTTATCATCACTTTGCGAAATCCTAACAAGCTTATAATCATCAGTAGAGTGGTCATACCCAAATCCAAATATGTCAACAAAGTAACACCCAAATTCATCAAAGTTCTCTAATGGATCAAATAATGACGATAACCACTTGTGTCCTCCTGTCCATGGATTCCATATGACCAAGCCTTCATCATAAATAACTAGTAACAAGCCATTACATGAACCAATAACTGTGTAACCGCACACGCCTCCGCCAACTTCGAGCGGATAACGAAGGTAAACATTTTTGATAGTCCTAGATGATGCTTCAAAATCGACAGATCGACAAGAACAGGAAGAACAAAGAATGACTTTGTCGTCATATTTAAGTTGGCTGAGAAAAGAATGCCACGATTTGCAAACGCACTTGAATCTGGCAAGTGATTTTCCAGGGAGGCTTCTCAGTATTTCAAAGATGATATGATCTGGAACATGAGGTACTTGCTTGGCTCGCTTCATCGTACGTGTTAATGGTGTTATTAGTCTGGTTTCTTTGGCTACTACGGTTTTTATAACAAAAGAAACCGTGGATTAAATACCTTGCTTATCAAGGAAACCCTAGACTTTGTAGGAAATTTCATATATTGTATAAGGATAGACTTTAGGAAATTCCGTATATTTAGATAGTTAGTTACATTGAGTTGTCATGGGAGTACGGGACTCAGGTCCAAGGTCTGTGGGAGTAGTTTATTATTATTTATTTATTTTTACTTGTCAAACCATTTGATTTTGTGAACGTTACCGGTAATTATTGTACGGTTTATAAAATAATTATTTCTCATAAAGAAACGATTCGTGTGTGACATCTTTTTAATATTATTAATAATGTTTTTTTTTATTTACTTAATAAAAAGTAGAAATAGTTCAAAATGTTATATTTTAAACTTGTTTTACATTCAAATGAGTGTTTTAATAAGTTAAGTTTAAAAGCATATATTATGATGAATTATCAAAATTATCCTTATATAATCAGTTTTTTTTTTCTATTTGTACTTCCATCTTAGTTAACATCCTCACACTTCCAACACCGAAATTAGTAGTCCCAACTCAATAACTCTCTCTCTCTCTAACAATATATCTCTTTAATACTTCTTTTCTATATCTTCGTTTCTGAGTCTTGTAACACTTTATTCGATTATTTTCATTTGTTCTACGATTTTTTTGTAAAAATTAAGCTGGTGGTGTGAATTTTGAATCTCCGAGTCTTTCTAAGCTCTATTCGAACCTTTTTAACCACTGTCCGAGCACTTGTGAGATTGTTTTCGAGTCTTTTGCATAGCCGTTATGTTTTTCAATGAAGCAGTGTCTGAGCCTTTACATCAGTGTTCGAGCATTTTATAAATGTTTTCGAGTCTTTTGTAAGTGTGTCCGAGCCCTTTATAAGTGTTTTTGAGCATTTGTTATTATATTTCGAGCATTTGTAATTACATTTCGAGCATTTTGTAAGTGTGTCTAAACCTTTACATCAATGTCTGAGCTTTTTATAAGTGTTTCTGAGTCTTTTGTAAGTGTGCCTGAGCCCTTTATAAGTGTTTTTGAGCATTTGTAATTACATTTCGAGCATTTTGTAAGTGTGTCTGAGCCTTTTATAAATGTGTCTGAGTCTTTTGTAAGCGTTTCGAGCCATTTGTAAATGTGTCCGAACCTTTATAATTACATTTCGAGTCTTTTGTAAGTGTTTGAGTCTTTTGTATAAAACTTGGGTTTGTCAATTCTGTATCTCTGAACCTTTTAAGTACCGACCCCAGAATGCGTCGGCGTAACGCCACTTCATCGTCGTTCGAGTGATTGTCTTCAACGAGACTTTCTCTCTCTACTTCACAATTTTGTTACTGTGAATTGAATGAAAGAAATCTAATGTGGAACAAGAATTTGAGGTATTTTTATCCGTTCACCATAATAAGTGTCTTTTAAAAATAAGTTATAAAAGCAATAACACTATTGATAAACCACATCTAAAAAGTGCCATTTAATTTTTGAACCTTATAATAAAAATAGTAATGCTGTCAATTTAGACCAGGTTTGAAGGGCCCGACACAGAGACGGGGTGTGTCGTGCAGGGCCGAGCTTTCTTGTACAGCATGACCCAACTGGTCCCCGTGCCTTAAACAACGGTTGACCCGCTGTTTTTGACTGTTGCACATTTTTTAATTTTAATTTTTTTTCATTATGCCCCCATTAAGTGGCTATAATGATATGACCCTTTGGCACCATTTTTTAAAAAAAAAAACATTTTTACCATCATTTCCCTTTCCCTACCCATTCCATACACTCTCCTACGGTATCTCTATTATTTCTCTAAACTCTCTCTCTCTCCCTCTCCGCTCAACTCTTAGTCTCTCTTATCACACTCTCTAATCTTTATTATTCTATAATATAATTAATTCAATAATTCTTTATTTTCTATCTCTAATCTCTCTACCAAATAATTATATACTCTCATTTTCTCAAGTCTAGGCATTTCTTGGACAAAGTACAAATTATAAAGGTAGTTTCTTTTTTATTTAAATTTTATTATTTATCCTTAGTTTTTAAATTTGATATTTATAATTAGTATATTTATACTTATGTTTTATTTTTATTCTTAGGATTTATACTTAATAAATTAGTTTAATAAATTAGTTTAAAATAATCAACTTAACAAAAAATAGAAGAAATAAGTTTGGTAAACTTTATTATTAAATTATATAAAAAGACGAAAATAAACACGATATATAGATTTAATGGCGAAACGAAAACGATAGGTTGTTGAATCCAAGAGAAAAATATTTTTCAAAAGAACGATTTTATTAATATCAAAGATAAACAACCTAAAAATGATGCGACTCTTCCTTAAATAGAAAAAAAATCCTCATTTCCACTAGGATTCAAGATTTCTAACAAATTGACTATAAAACCCAAAACTTTCTCCATTTGAGGTGGTTTGTGGAGTAAAACCTCCATATCTTATTTCTTATACTCTGGGCACTACTAGGTTACAAGCTGCTGAGGAGACACGTAAATCTAGAGAAGGGAGTCTCAGGCTACTAAAAGAAAATCTTCATCTTGCGCTAGCGCGAATGAAGTTCTAGGTTGACAAACATTGCACTGATAGAGAATTTTGTATCGGGGATCGGGTCTTTTTATGCCTCCAACCATACAGATAGTCCTCCGTTTCATGTTGAAAGTCACTTAAGTTGGCCCTAAGATTTTATGAACCCTACCAAGCTACACAAAGGATCGGTCAGGTGGCTTATAAACTGGATCTTCCAAAAGAATACAAAATTCATAATGCTATTCATGTTTCCGGTCTAAAGAAAAAAAATGGGAATCACCAACCGAGTGTTCAATCTCTTCCTCCAGTTTCTTCTGATGATCTTGTTTGCAACATCAACCAGAAGGCATTCTTACCAAATGAGTAATCAACAAGGACAAGTATAGACCCAAGACTGAAATTCATGTCAAATGAAAAGGCGCAACATGGGAAAATTAATGGAGGTTCTCTAAGAGATATCCAGCATTATCGTCTTGATCTTGTTATATGCCTATTGTCATATTAATGAGATCAAATCGTATTAATGGAGATAGTCAACCATATTAATGAGGTCAACTATATTATTGGAGATAACCCTATTAATGAGGTCAACTATATTAATGGAGGAAGTCAACCCTATTAATGAGAGGATCAACGCCATTAATGAGAGAATATTCAACTCTTTAATGGTCGCCATTAGTAAAAGAGTCCAAAGAGAAAACAAATATCTTTACCTCTAAGATATCCTCCACAACCGATTATTCGGAGTCAACTACAATAGAAAATCCCACATATTAAGGAAGGAAGAATCCGAAGAGAAAACAAACACATATTCCCTAAGATATTAGCTACAATTCAATCAAATACATTAAATGAAGAATCATGTTCAATAAGGAAAGAAGAACAATTCAAGAGTCCTGAACTTGCACGACAAGGTAGTTACACCTGTATAAATACACCTGTAATAGCATCGATTGGGAGGTCATCTGAGAACAGACATGTCATCTCTAATCCCAAAAACGACCAGCCCTTGGCTAGTCTACATGCTTCGTTTAAAGTTCTCTTTACATCGTCATTATATGTGTACCTTTACTAGGATTATACTGGTATCGGTTAACACTCGATCATTGTTGTAAGCTCTCCGGAGCACCATGGTTGTATTATTTCTCCATTGTTGTAAGCTCCCCGAAGCATTCTTTGATATATATAAGGAAGGGTATTTCTCCTTTCACTGGATACTGTCTTGGGGTTTTTCAGCATGTGATCATTCGTGATATTTTTTCCCTTTTGGTCAGTCCACCTCCCTCTATATAAGACTTGTCTTTATCTTATTTGTCTCCTGTATTATGCATGTGTATATGAGTGCAAGCTAGAGTCCTACCTCGTTGGATCTAACGCTCTTATCCTCCAATCTACATACCAAAGTCGCGCATCAAGATGAGGAGAAACCACTCAGACCAGCTTGAAGGGAGTCGATGAGCCCTCATGCATCCTCTCTATGGAAGAAATCAAGCTCTTCAGTACTGGAGCTAGATAAACCCCCTTCTTACTTGCTATCTAGGTCGAGGAACTACAGAAAGGAATCGGGCTCCAAAACCGAGCTCTGGGTATCAGGACAGGCTCCGACCCCGACCGAGGATTAGGATCAGGACCAAGATCAACCCCTTCATACCATCAAGGGAACCTCGAGCTCCCTTCATCTCTTACCAACCGTGAAGCCTGATGAGTGGGATGACTCCTCTCCTACCTACCGCTCCATACTCCATATTCATACAAGATCTCTCTAAGGTACAAGGTATCAACCCCGGCCACTACCTCTGTGGTAGTGGTCTCGAGGGTGTTAGCTGAATTCCTCACCCTGAGCTAATTTTCGGTTAACACATACTTTTCCTAATTAATCTCGATTAGCAAGAGCCCTAATTCAGAAACTGAAATTTTATCATAATTGACCAACAAAAATAAAGAAATGACATTTTCATGGATGAATCATACATTAGAAATCAGAAGATGAGACAATAAAGTGTTTATCTCTTCTTTCGTCAAGAAGTGGGAATGATCCAGAAACTTTTATATCTTTATCTGGAAATGAATGGGTAAAGCTTTATTTGATATCTATCCATGCCTCTTTGGTTGTCGGTGAAGATATCATATATATATATAGAGTTGTACTTCTCAACACCATTGAAAATAACCTGGTTCGTCATCTAGAATGAGAAAAAAAAAAGAAATTAAAAGAAAAGAAAATGATGCTATAAATATGACCGACTTTTGTGGAGAGTTACAAAGATAATTGATGAGGAAACCCAACCTTTTTCGTTTTTCAGGCGAGTATCCAGGAGAAGTCTCTCATGCTCTCTGTTCTGCACTTCTACCAATTACACAGACAAAGTCACAAAAGAAAGAAGTCGATACTAGAAAGAAGTATATACAGACACAGAAAAATAAGTTCAAAAAAATAAGAACCTGGAATTCAATCCTCTTGTCTTCTTTTCTCCTCCAAATCTCTCTCTCAGTAGTCTCCTTTTTCTCTCTGTTTGCCCTTTTCTTTCTGATCAGTTCGTTTGTATCTATATATTCCACCGAGTGAACTTGGTCACTTTACACATGTCTCTTCCTATTTTAAGTCAACAAAAAATTTTAGTGGCAGATTATATTTTGGTAGGCCCCCTGTATTATTCCCTATTCCTTTTAAAACTTAAAGGGTAATTATTGTAATTTTATATTAAAAAATAATTAAAAGAAAATATGTGGGGGCTATAATTTCACGGCTCAACTCATGCTTTTTATATAGTTAACAAATATATATATATTTCTTAAAAAGAAATGGTGATCACCGTTTGATATTTGATCAAAAACAAACACACAAAAAGACAAAAGATTTGTTTTTTTTTTTGCTTATCAAAAGTGTGCCAATAGTAATCCGGACTATTCCGACTAATCCGGACTCACACCCGGTTGGCCCATTAAGAGGTAAAGTGCTCATAATATTTGTGACTCTGTTCACAAGGGGGATTGAACCCACGACCTCGCTTAATGGATGAGAGTGTCGAACCACTTAAAGAGGGGTAAAGGGTTTTGTTTTAACCTTGGATAGAAGGTGCAATTGTGTTCTCAAAAAGAAGAACGCATCGGTACAAGTGTTGATTAGTAAACTTCACTTTTATCAAACCATGTTAAACTATAGTCACTTTTATGTGATGTGTGTTTTTTTCATATTATTGATCTTGACATGCACATTGATCTCTTCTTTGTTGGTGATGTACTTTAGGTGTCCACTCTCCCTCTTCATGTACCCGAAAATCGAATTGGAATAAGATTATCCGTAAAGATCAGATTGGAGCAGAAAACCATTGCGGTGGAAGCAATGGCTGACCAGACTATCGAGGACATCAAAGCAATAGTGGGGAGAATGATAGATATGCCAGACGTCAGCCAGCAGATAATGATGTATGCAGGAGAGAAGCTTGAGGATTGCAAGACCTTGGATTGTTACAACATCAAAGATAAATTTATTTTATAGCTGCTGCCTCCTGATCAAATTCAAATATTTGTTAAGAGTTGGAGTGGAAAAACAATAACACTTGATGTGCAGTTAACAAGCACCATTAAAGACTTAAAGCATAAGCTCTTCGACAAATTGAGGATTCCTTTTCAACTTCAGAGTGTTGTATTTGCTGGAAAACGGTTGGAGGAAAACTGGGTTCTTGCGAGTTGCGAGCTACAATGTCCAACAGCACTCCACTCTCCACATGGTTTTTCTGCCCGAGCTCAGAGATCATTCGGCGGAAATTATCTAATTTTGGTTTTGATTTGTCATTGTCCACCACCATTTCTGAGTTGACGGATATCGCTAAACTTAAATGGAAAAATCCAGTTAAGGAAATAGTGTTGAGCGGAGCTGCATTACAAGATCAGTACTCTTTGAGGGATTATAGGCTTGAAAGAGTCATAATTGGATTTTGTGTTTTAATACTGGTGACATTGTTTGAAACCATGAATGATGTGCCACAGATGTGTTCAACCTTTATATGCTCCCATGGAAGTAATCTTTTCGTAATTTCTTTTATTTGATTACTTTGTCTTTTAATTTGATGTTTAGTGTTAGATTTATCCAACTTTGCTTCAACAGTTCATCGGTTCATCAGTTACATATATGCAGAATTTATAATCCCAGTTTTGGTTTGCATATATAATCCAAAGGCTTCATCACTAGCTTCTTAAGTACAAGTTGAATTGCTTGAAACCTTAGACCGAAGAAAAATATTATGTACGCAAATTTTCAAGTGCGGGAAATTTCATATGAAATCGTCGATAGCTATAAATAGCTATAGGAATGCTACCGTTAGTAATCCAATAGCTAACGATAATTATCTACGATTCAGAACAAAATTAAATTTATTATAATTTTAAGTTAGTAATCCAATAACTACCGATAGGTATGTATAATATACCTATATTATATATACCTATATATAATATAGGTATATTAAACCAACTTAAATTTGTAAACTAATTTTTAATATCAAAATACTTATAAGATAAATTTAAGCTTTTTAGCCACCTGCACATCCAACAATGATCAACAATAGCAACCGGTGTCTAACTTGTTAGTCGTGGGGTAGGAATCACTCAAAATCGATATGTCTTCTCTAAGATATTTTTAAATTAAAGCTTTTTATACCCACCTGAATTTATATATATATATATATATATATATATATATATATATATATATATATATATATAAAGGTATCATAAAAAGGTGAAATATAGGAAAATTCAAGAAAAATAGTTATAGTGTTTGAAAAATTTTCAAATTTTATTCATAAGTAGATTTCATCAAACATATCATCCACAATATATTTAGATCAAAATTCATAAAAATGAATGTGATTTAATGGTGATTCTTATCAAAATTAAAATAAGGGATCTCTTATTAGAGAACCACTATATATATGTATGTATACTACAATATATAAATTTCATTTAAATATTTCAAGTAACATCTAAAGTCTAAACCTACATATCATTTTTTACACTCCTCAAAAACTGTATGTACACCCCAATTTAATATGTTTTTTTAAAATTTAATATTACCCTTGAGTAAATTACTTAAATGATTAAGGTCTCGTTTGATTTTTTGTCTAAAGACTGAAGAATGTTGAATGCTACTGAAGACTGAATATTGACTAAAGATTGGAAACTTAAAAACATGTTTTAAGTGATAAACTGTTTATTTTTTTAAGTAATAAATATTTGAAAGTTAATATTTTTTCATATATGCTATTCTAACTATTTGTTATATATTTACATTTTAATATATTAAGGATAGCTATAAAAAATAATTTAATAATTATAAAACAAAATTATTTAGTTATTAATAATATTTTAATTTTATTTTATTAATATTATTTAGATGCAATCGAACTCTAGATAAAATTAATAAAACTAATTGTCAAATTATGAGGAAAAAAAACTACTCCTTATTGAAAATCGAAATATGGTAGGAAAATCAGTTTCTAATTGTTTGAGTTTTGAAGCAATTAGGTTTTATGATGCTGTAGTTGTTTATAGTGAGAAGGAAAAAATATACATTATTATGAATAGTAGTTTGAAAAGAACAAAATTGAAAATTAGTTAGATTAATGATGATAGTTTTTGAAGTAAAAAATTACATTAATTTCAGTGGAATTTTGTTAAGTGAAAAGTGATTTTTTTTTCAGTTTTCTAAACAAGTGGTTTTAAAGGTTAGTGATTTTATCACTTAAGAAAACAAACAAAATAACTTAATGAAGCACATTAAGTGCCATTAAGTATTAAGTAGAAAAATTAAACAAGGTCTAAATAGTTTGTATGTAAACACCAATAATTATTAATTGATTTTATATAAATCCTTTGAAAAAAAAGGAATTTTCCTATTAATTGTTTGATAAGATAATAAAAACATTTATATTTTATCAAATCCTAACTTCTATTTTAAATACTAATTTAAATTTCTTTTAAGGAATAAAAATTGATTGAGTTGACCAACAATTACTGTTATAATTGAGTGAAGCAAAAATCAATATAAACAATAAACATTCTATTATATATAAAAAAAATTCTTTCTTAGGAACAGATGAATCGAGATACACTGTTGTGTGTTGAGAGCTAGTAGTTTTCAATTCAATCAAATTGAAGAATTTTGAGCTTAAAAAAAATTAAAGAATTAAAAAAAAGTTTTAATGCAATGATAAGAATTTTTTTTCAAACAGTTTTTTAATGACATCAAATGTTTTTGCCGGAGTTAGAATATTTTTTTAAAGAGAATTTATTTATTTGAATAAAAAGATATAAAATAATAAAATTTAAATAAATTTGATTAGATAACAAAATAGTGGGATGTGTTAATAAAAATATAATACATTAAAATTAAAAAGGGGGTATTTTTGGTATTAAATGGGGTTTATTTACGAAATATAGATTTTTAAAATATTTTAGAGATATACTTACGAAAGGGGTGTATATACAGGTTTTTGGTCGGTGCCAATATCGTCACCCCTCATATATACTCGGTTTTTTTTATATATATTTTTTATCAAACTGACCGTCAAAAATAAATTGGCTCCATATGACTCGAACCTGTTTTTTTTTTTTCTAGTTTAATTCAGTTTGATTTATTACAGTTTTAGGCCTTTTGGGCTTAATGAAAACTTTACCTATGTTTTTAACCATATGAGCCTTTTGAACCATAAATCAGTGTCCTTATTTGATAAATATTTACATATTATAACTTGTTTATATATAATTCAACAACCCTAAAAGGTAATAAGGGAAAGAGATTTGAAATTCAAACTCATTCAAACAGAATAACAACTTATTTCCATTTATTATCTTATTTATGATAAAGAGAAGCGGTTGACGAATTGGATAACCCTAAATTAGAGGACCAAAAGGAGGAGACCCCCTACCACCTCCTTGGGAATTGGGATACAACCAAAGGATGTCGGCTGACCATCTCCCTATGTCTGAGGGGAAGGGAGGACGACGACCAACCTCTCGATCAAGTGGAATGGCATGTCCCGGTGATGTTGTCCAACAGATGAAAGAGAGTAAAAAAAATCAACTTAAATGATAATAAATTTCCAAAACACCTAGGATTATTATGGTAATTTCCGCTGTAAAAAAATTAAAAACATATAAAAAAAATTGGAATGAAGTTGAAATCATAGTTGAAGAAGGAATGTTTCATGATTTTTCCCTTTTAAAAATGTGAATATTTCATGTTTAATCCAATATTTCATGTTTTTTTTTAAGATTTAACATTTTTTTAAATAGAAAAAAAATGTAAGGAGGTATTTTCGTAATTTATGGTTATGGAATGAAAATAAATTTTACAATATGATTATGAAGAGTAAAATCTTGGTTTGTTGTTAAAAACAAAATTTATATAATTTATGTGGATATTTTTGATGATTTTCACTAAATTTAAAGGGGAAATTAGGGAATATTGAACCTGAGAGGGTAAGTCGATGTATTTTAAAACCTGGGAGAAAAAAACGATAATATTGCTTTTTTAAAAATAAAAATAAAAACTCATTTAATAGGATTGTATTCTAGGGTTTTTAGGATTTCGGTTCGATCTCATGGAATTATCAACGCTTGAATTGAATTCTCTCGACAATCAGGTTGCTAATTTGTTTTCTTGTTAAGTTAGAGTTTGTAGTGTTGTTATGTTTGTGCGCAATTGTAAGGTATTTTTTTTTTTATAAAAATGTTCTCAATTAGGAGGAGTACAAAAATATTTGCATATGTTGTTATGTTTATGGTTAATGATCTTGATCATAGATGGGTATTTTAGTTTACTAAAAATTAAGTTCTGTATTGTATTATACTTTATTGTGTGATTCGTGTGTTGATGATTGTTCTTAACTTTTCGAGTTTTATAACCTTTTGTCGTCCGGATTGGGGCAATTTTATTGTTATGCATTTTTGTAATTTTTTTTGTAATTAACTAACTGATACAAACATGGTCAGTATTTCACAGGAAAAAATAATTTAATGTCTTAGTTTTTGAGTCCAAAACTAGAAAAGCTGTAAATCTTTAGTATAACAAGCATCTTGAGCGGAAAATAAATGACTGCAATTCCAATTAGTTGGAAGTTTGGAACCCAGCAGTCATGGTAAAGGTTAGGGATTTGAACTTTTTATTATTATTAGTTTTGGCATGGATTGGTTATTTTAATGGGTTTGGATTTTGTAACTAGGTTGGGATATTGGTGTTCCTATCTATTTGTTGTGTTTGTTTGTATGATGTTTATCTATGTATGTATAACTCTTTTATTTACAACATTAATTGAATTGTTAACACATTCTTTATGTAGAGAGATTATTGAAAACTGTTTCTTTACGTAATTTTCATACTGAGCTAATTCATTTTAATTTCTCCAGAATCATGTTGGCTTGAAATTATTTGTAAAAATCCCTATAAAACAGAAAACCATTTTGGTAGAGGTGATGGCGCATCATAATGTCCGGAGCATCAAATCCTTGATTCAGGTAAAAGAGGGCATTCAATCCGATCAATTCACTCGTCTATGATGGAAAACTACTTGAAGATGATCTGACTCTAGCTTCTCTGAATATGAAAAGTGAGGCAAATCTTGTTGTAATCTCCTGTCCAAAACAGTTGCTATCAATTTTTGTGAAAGCACCAAGAAGAGATATTTTGAAAATCGAAGTTCCTGCTCTGTTTACGGTTGGTGATGTCAAAGAAATAATTGGGAGCATGATAGTTTCATCGGTAAGCGATCATTGTTTATCCTATGCAGGGAAGAAGCTTGAGGATGATTCCAAGACTTTGGCTTGCTATGAAATCAAAGATGAATCCATCTTAGAGATGTTGCCTCCTTCAGTTAATCAGATATTTGTCAAGACTTGGAGCGGAAAAACAGTAACACTTGATGTGCAACTATGTAATACTATAAAAAATGTGAAGCAAAAGCTCTATGACAAATTGAAGATTTCTCCTCATCTGCATAAAATTGTATTTGCTGGAAGACGGCTATCAGATGATCGGAATCTAGCAAGTTACGGCATCCAAAAGGACTCCACTCTCTTGATGGTTTTGACCCCGAAATTTAAGATCATCAGAATGAAACTAACTGATACTACTCTTAAAAAGTTACCAGATTCTACTACAATTTCTTCTCTGAAGGATAAGTTTCAACAAGATTCACAACGACGGGTAAAGGAAGTGATATTCTGCCATGAGACATTGATGGATGAGCGTTCACTTGCAGATTATGATATTAAAAGGAATTCTGAAATGGATTTCGCGCTTGAATGGCCTTAATTAGTTACCACTTCAGAATTATGAGTCACATGTGAAAGCTATGAGATGAACACTTTGATACTTTCTTATTTATCTTTTGCTTGTCTTTCATATGGTTAATATTTTTTAGTATTATGTTTGGATAGACTAATTAGTATAATATCTATTTACATATTTTGTTCCTTTCTTTTTTCACATTTGAATGAGTAGTTGATGTGCACATATAGAAAACAATCCTAAGGAGTCCAAAATTAAATGTTAGTTCTTCTTTGAAGAGATAAAAACAACGTTGCATTTGTTTAAAATTGTTAGGAATGCACGTAAATGTTTCTACAAATTAATGAGTAAATACCTGTTATTAGGACTACTCAGAATGCAGGTCATTTGGTTTTTGATTATTAGTTAAAGGATTCTGTGTATACTAGGTAACTAGTTTATTGAAGTCGTGTTAATTTGTAACATTTTTTTCATTGCACATTCACTATTGGCTCTCAAGTGGTGTATGCACCTTTTTAACCACATCAGCATGTGTAGTAGTGTAAGGAATTTTATCTGCATATTGTGGGATTAGATAGTTATCCCCGTATTGAACTTAAATAAGATTCTTAAATATCGATAGTTCATGTGGCCAAACCTTTGGTGTCACAACTCAATTTGCTCACTTTTAGACACATTATAGGAGATGACACTAGCTTTAAGACAATAACAATTGTCACTAGATCTATTTCTTTTTAACAAGGTTTTTCCATTAGATTTCAAAATGGAGCAATCATTACTATTAAACAAGACCGACAATCCATCATCATTGAGATTAGATATGCTTATATGATTGGCTTGCAAGCCATCAACAAGTAAAACATTCGTCAAGAAGGGTAAACCGGGAATGAAAATGATTCATTTCCTTATGATTTTATTTTTAGATCCATCACCAAAGGTGACAAATCCATCATCCTCCATGACAAAAGATTCAAAAAAACTCTTGTTTCCAGTCATGTGTCTAGAGCACCTACTATCCAAATACCAAGAGCTAGAAGTATTGGCCTTCAAGGCTATTTAAGCTATATGACAAACATAATCATTACTTCTAATCCACCTAGGTGAGACATTTTCTTTCCTAGCGGTCATGAAATCATTGGCCCTAAATTTCCTAGGAGCATGCATTTTAGCTCTAGCCCTATTTCATTCAACCATGTTTTTAGTTCTACACATTTTAATAAACTTGAAGCAATTTGGTCTAATATGACCATCAACACCATAAAAGTGACATGTATGAATGAAGTAAGAAGTCATACCATTCCTTTGTGAGTACAAATTGGCTTTCTCAAGTCTTTGAGCTTGCATCTGGTGTTGGATTGGTTCTCTCCTCTTTTGTTATTGAGTATGAGAAGATTGCTTCCTTTATTGAACTTGGATGAATGAATGATGGGTGTTTGGGTTTTGGTCAATAAAAATTGAATCTCACTAACTTTCCTTTCAAGTCACTCTTGAGCTTTTTAAAGGTGGAGTAAGATTGAATTTTGAAGCTCTGTAGAGGCAAAGAAGATGAAATAGTCTATATATATGAAGCCCTAGAAGAAATGACGCCGTTTTTGAAAAACAGACAACAAAATCCCGTCATTAAGGTTGACTGGACCGCGGCTCGTGCAAGTTGTCCAATCTGCGGTACACACAACAGTGCACTGTCTGGACAACATTGTTGTTGGGACCGTTGAGCATGCAAGTGCACAGGTCGCGGTACAAGCAACAGGGGTCTTTGGTGAATAGCGCGGTAGGGATCGATGTGCAGGCATGTGCACAGGCCACAATTTCCTAAGCATGCAACTTTTGGAACCAACCGTTGTTGTGACCGCGGTTGAGGTAGGTGCATAGCCAGCAACATGCACCGCGGTGAAGAGGAAATCCCTCTTTTTCAGGCAAACACAACACATTATCCTAAATACAAAATATGCAAATGTGGAGTGTGATGAATGGCATAAAATGAATCATTCAAAGACATACAAAAAATAAGCAATTTATTAGAAATGCATGCAAGTGAGTGTGTCCTACTAATTCTCTTCAAATAAGAGTAGAGTCAAGCAATCTACCTTCCTTAAAGCACTTAGAGTCCAAAGCCTTGATGATAGGCAATCTTCAAATCCTATTCTACCCTTTACAATATTTGAACCCATTTATGATTTTGTCAACGAAATAAGTCAATAAAAATTGAGACACTTACTGTGTATGAGACAAACAAATAAAAATAACTTAAAACTAAGAATAGAAATGTAACCGGGTGCTTTCCTTTCTAAATTGCTCTACTCCAAATTTAAGTTATACTATTCCTAAAAGCAAGACACCCTAAGTTATAAAAATAAATGTTGTTTGGAGAGATGCAAGATATTAATCACACTAGAGAAATGAGTTTACCATACACAAATGCACATTAAGTTGATTTTATAAAAATTAAGTATATTTAATTCAATTAAGGGTCCGTTTTCTCAATTAAGGAAAATATCAAAATCAATTTATTACTCAACCAAAGGCTTGGAAGAGCAATTGTGTCTCTAAGTCAAAGACCCATTAAACACAAGAACATATAACCAAAGCTTGATCTAGCATATCCATACACAAACCAAACTCCACTCATTCTCTAGATCTAATAGTCAAGATCATAGCCAAAAAATCATCCAATCACAACCCTCACTCTCATTCACTCAAATCCATGTCAGTCCTGACGTTTCGGAGGCCCCCATGGACCACTTGTGGCCCTGAATATATTCATAGTTTTTTCAAGTCGCACTAGTCTTGCAATGCCGTAAGATTGAATTTTTTTTTTCTGAAAAATACAATCAAATCATATATTAATTAATAATTATAAGCATGAGATTTATACAAAAATAATTACAAATAAATTGTGAGTGATAGTTACAATATCGAAACAAAGAAGATAAAACCGGCTAGCAACTCATGCCCCGCTTTTGATATCAATTAGAAACAACTTAATAAAATAAGATAAATCAAATTGGGTGAAACCACTTAAAAGGAAAAAAATGAAAAAAAAAAGAAGGATATATAATTAAAGTTGATGAGAACCATGTTCTTTCTTTCAATAATACTTTTCTTTTATAATGTATAAAATAACAATTAAACCATATACTGATATACATATACGCTTTTAAAAAAAAAGCAACATATTTTTTTGCTTTTGAGAAGTTATGGTAAGAATAGTAAGATGGATCCAATAAAGCTCTGAATCTCTGACCTGGTCTTATAAATCCTAATCTTCTGGAAATACAAAATTCATATCATATAGTTATATGAATTAAAGCGACATGATGAAGTTGAATACTTGAATGGTAAACTAACCAACGAACTTCTTAAATCATTATGTGACAACCAACAAACACAATCAAATTAACAAAAAATAAACAATAAATAAGAGAAAATAGGCCCAGTAGTTATTCAATTTTAAGTGACAACGCTGTCAAATTAATAAAAACTAAACAACAATTAAAAGGAAAAAAAATCTGAGAATAAAGAAGATTAAATAGAATTATAGAAATACAGATTAAAAAGATTACAATTTGTAAAAATTACAAAAAACAAAAGCAAAAATAAAAAGAAAACTATCTAAATGAAACTTAGAGTTTAATACTTGAGAGTTGAGAGAGAAAGAAATAGATATTAGTTGAAAGAAATAGATATTAGTTGTACCGTTTTTTTGTCTTTACTGGATAGAGAATAAGATATCATAGAAAGTATGAAACCTTAGAAAAATTTGAGTTCTATTGTCTGAAGATATAATTATATGAATAAAACAAATCGGGCATTGGCCCATTTATTAAAAAAAATTAGTAATGTTTGGCATTTTCATTATAAACAAATAACTGGCCAAATAACTGGGCCTTTTTTTTAAATTTCATAATTCAACAAACTTAAATCATGTCTTTAAAAGGCTCTGGGCATGAAGGGACCGGGGCGGGCGCTCTTGGTGCCCTGCCCTAGGGCCGCCCCTGACTCGAATCATCACAAACATGACATTTTAAATCATCCATCAACATACATACACAAATGAGATAATTGATTATACTACTCCTAAAAATTAAGTTATTTTATTTATAATCTCATTCAATAATACATATCAATTTCTAATCCTCCATACAAATGCAAGTAACAATAAGAGATTAAATCATAAATAGCAAAGAATAGAACAAGATTCAAGTGAATCAAGAACAAATCATACATAAATATAGAGAAAACCCAAGAAGCCATAGTCATGATCTCCTCCAAATAGTCTCCATCTTGACGTGAATGACTCGTTTTTGATCAAAAGTCCCTCATTTCTCCTTGCAAATTCTTCTAAGATGGGTGGTAGAGGTGTAGAAGACTAGAAAATGATGGTGATGATACATCTTTTGAGGAGAACCTCCATGGATGCTTTTGGAGTTCCTCTCTCTCTTTTGTTGTCAAGAGGATGAAGAATAAGATGGGTGTATGGTCTGCTGGGTGGTGAGGTTAGACAATAAAATGGGGTAATTATAGGGCTCCCAATGAATTAGGGCTTAAAAATGGTGAATTCTCAATATTGGCCTTGTCTGGAGATTCGGCTACCAAAATGAGTCCCTTAGGGGCCCAATTCTCTGTTTCAAATTGGCTCCCAAAACGAAGGGCGACAAGCCGTCTAGGGATGGGCATGGATCGGTTTGATTCGGTTTTGATCAAAACCGTATTGAACAGACATATATTGGGTTTTTAAATATGTGAATCGGTTTGAATCGTTTTGAACCTGAAAACCGAATTGAACCGAACAACCTTATCTAGGTTCGGTTCAATTCGGTTCGGTTCAATTCGGTTTTGGGCCTATTGGGTTTTGAAGGTGTTTTTATATGGTTTTAAATTTTTTGGGCTTTTAAGTTCCTTTTTCGACATTTAGACTTAAACTTTTTTAAGAAAACATAATATGTAAAAAATAATTTAAACAAAATACAACCCAATTTTCAATCCAAATCTAAAATTTTAATCATATTCAGTCTACATACTTAATCAAAAATTTAAATTTTCATAACTTATAGTAAAATATAAGTAAAAAAATTTAGTATATAACGTAGTTAAAAATAAAACATCATCAACAAACAGTCCATAATAAAATTGTACGTTACAAAATAATTCATCAAGACAATTTGGTTTATTCGGTTTTCAAATTTCAAATCGGTTTGAATCAAATAGAAGCTATGAACTGAACCAAACACCTTTTTCGGTTCGGTTCGGTTCGGTTCGATTCGGTTCAATTTGATTTCGGTTATTGTGCCCACCCCTAAGGCCACCAGCAGCTGAATTCAAAGATGGTGAATTACGTTTAGTTCCCTAAATTCTTGGAAAATCACCCAAACTTCAATCTTGTCCCGAGTTTTACGCTTTCACCATAGGTTTACCAAAATTACACTAATGCCCCCAAATTCCTAAAATCATCTGAAAAGCTTATTTTAATGTATTAAATTCCCGGTTTTACCCAACGAAAAAGCACAAACTAATAGGAATCGGAGACCTAAAAATAGGTATATAAATGGTACGATCATGTTTGAAAATGAAAACCCAAACTCATTAATCATTTGCTATTTTAATTAGTAACCCGACATAGATCCATTTTACTCGTTATCTTTTTTTTTTTGTTGAAACAAACCCGTTATATTTTATTATTATTATATTTAGTAATTAATCATTTGATTTGAATAAAGAAGAAAAGATGAATAAATTGTAAAAATAAGAAAATTAAGACAAACAATTTCAAAATAAAAATATACGAATACTCAAATTAATATAAACAAACATATTATAATGCAATTATAACTCATGTCTAAAGTTATAGTGATTTGAAAATAAATGGAGAAGTAATGCTATACAATTCAAAAAATTAACCTAAATTTCAACTCAAAAAATATGGCAAGTGGGTTGTCATCACCACGTACAACATGTGATGATGTGGTTAATGAAAAAATTTAGATTGTCTAGTATTAGTAATATATATATTCCAGCAAAAATGTTCAAATTGGAAATATTTGTTTTGAAATTAATGCATCATGGTAGGTTTTAAGGGATAAGCCGAACTCAAAGCTAAATTATTATTTTTTGGGTTTTAATAACTCAACTCTTTAATTGCTGACTTGACATTCGATATCAGATTTCAATAAGAGAGTGTCTTCTTACAATCCAATTCTGTTCGTTTTACACCTTTAAAAAAAACACTTCATTCAAAAAATTTAAATTTAAACAAATTCTAAACACTCATTTTGTTCCAAAAATATCCTTTTTATCTTTTATCACTCATATTCTAAAAATACTCCATTAAAAATCTAAAAACACTGAATTTTAATTTAATTTGAATTCTAAAAAAAAAGACTAAAATACTCGTTGGTCTTACACCTGAAGTGGTGTGTTAGATCTCACCGGTCGTTAGAGGTATCAGAAGGATATAAAGACTAAAATACCTATAATACGCCTAATTTAATAAAATTAAAAATTAAAAATTAAAAATGAATAATAAACTATTTGGAGATCTACTATTCATCTCAGAAATGGAAGATAGAGATCCATCATTAAAAAAAAAGTGAGTAAACTTAATAGAATTGTGACATGTGCTCACTTACATTTAATAAAATTTTCATTAAAAATAGGGTAAATTAAGCAAACTTAAATTTATTAAAATTGCCCACTTAATGTGTCGGTATTCATTTAAAAAAAAAAATCTTTGAAGGATATTGTCGAGACTCGTGATATTATAAATAAATATATTTTTTAAATTTTTCCACATTTTATTTCTAAACACATACTATATTAAAAATTCCAACAGAAATTTCCTTCCAATAAAAATAAAAATAAAATAATACAATTTTAAATTTGATTACTCACTTACTTTCTGGTTATCGTTTGTTCTAATTGCATAATTACATTCTCTGTTACTTAAATCAAATAAATCTCCAGAATGTTAATTAAATCAAATAAATCGTCAAAGATTTAATTTTTTTTATAGGGTTTAAGGTTTATGAAATGTTTAAAAGAGGAAAAGGAGACATTACATATCCTTTACATCTTTAGAATTTTTTTATCTTGTTTAATAATTTAATTAGAGATAAATCTGTCATTAACCAATAAATATTGTTAGTGGAGTGTGAATAGATATGGGATGGGTAGGTAGATTGTCAATATCATCACTCTTTATATAATACCAAAGTATGGTATGCGACAAAAATGTCACATTGACTATATCTAAAGAACTTTGGCTCACCCTTTCTTTTTCAACTTTCTCCCTTGGTAGAGATGATCAGAACGATTTATGTACCTATTTGAATTCCCCATTACCTAGCTTTTGTTCTTGTTTTTTAGCGTTTTTGTGAATATAACGTCTTTTGTGAGCCTTATGCAGGCTATATCCCTTTAAATAAATGTTTGAGCTAAATTGAAGAGTTTTGGAGGTTAAGAGGACGGAAATTGGAATTGTTTGTACAATAAACTCAACTTCGGAGGTCATATCTCCCTCCTCAGATCAAACTACATTGCTCATAACCACTTTTCACAAAGCCCCATATGTTTAATTTCTAGTACTTTTTACATATCACAATTCAGAGGTCTCTAGAGAAAGTTATGACCATTTTTGTAATGGTGCATGCAGCAGAAAACTCACCCGCGAATTCTCTCACGAAATCACCCTCGAAAAAGGCACCAGAATTCTCCTAGGGACAAGTTCCGCGGGAGCCACTCGTGGATCCACTCATGGAGGCCCATTTTTCAGCCATTTTCAACCACTATTTGAAGAGCAGTCTTGTTCTTTCACATCCCATTTCGTGACCTAACTTCCAAGCACTATAAATACCCTATATTTCTCACCTCTCACCAATGAGAATCCCTTCCCCATCTCACTCCTCTTCTCTTCTCTCTTCTATTTTCTTCAATTTTCTTCACCTTCTCCACTAAATAAGTGAGAGCACCAAGCTCCCATTAAGGTTTTTCCTCCGTAGGAGGTCACCATACACCACCACCATCACGTTTTTCACTTCCTCCACCACAATTGAGAGTAGATTGCTAGGAGATAGGAGGGTCTTTGACCAATTTCGAGCCAAGCATGGAAATGAGCTCTTGGAGAATTTTTCTTCAAGGGTTGTATTTCCTTTTACTCATTTTCTTTGTATTTCGTGTTTCTTAATTGTGTAATCACCAATTTGGGGAATAATTGTAAACCTACATTTAATGCAATATATGTATGATTGTTTTTATATTCTTTGAGTTTTGTTTTACTCTTTGCTATTCATTGATTTAAACTCTTATTGTGATATTCATGTGTGTTGAGAGTTTAAATCAATATGTGTCTATGAATGAGATTATGAGTAGAGTAATTTAATTTAGAAGTAGTATACTTTAGCTTCCTATAATTGTTGATTGATTGATGGATGATTTAAAATACCATGTTTGAATGATTTTAGAAATTAAGTTTTAGCTCTAAAGAGTGGGAGAAGTTTGATTGATGCATTCACATACTAAATTTGACTTTGGTTCATATTCTTGTGCTTAAAGAGCCTTTGTTTTAAAGGCACAATTGCTCTCCCATGGTTTGGGTTGAGTAATGAATTGATTTTGGTTAATTCCTTAATTAAGAGAATGAATCCCTAACTTAAATTGAATGTTATAACAATCACTTTGTTGCATGTAGTCGTTGGTAAACTTGTTTTCCATGTTTAGTCATCCTAGGGAGATTGAGAAAACCGAATCATTGACTTAGTAGTAAAGACCATTGACATTCCTCTTGTGCTTGTGTTGTAATATGGATATTTAGTATGCTTAACGCTTTCACTCAGTTAGCCACCTTGTGAATGACATTTAGGTTGTGTGTTATATATTGTATGGTTCACATTAACATGCTCAACGTGGTATCCTCTATATTTGACCTGTGAGACTCGTTAATATGGTGTTGAATAACACTATTTGAAAACATGTTTAAACGAGTTAATATGAAATAATGCATTTCAAAATATTTTTAAACACCTTTAAAGGGTGTAACACACCACATAAACTCGTTTAAATGCTTTTAAAGAGTATATAGTATGTGTGCTTTGCAAACTCGTTTAAACACGTTGGAATGGAATAACGAGACTCTCAAGCTTATTTAGACGCGTTTAAGTAGAATAACACTGCTTGCAAATTTGATAAAACATGTTTAAATTGAATAAAAAGACAAGAAAACTCGTTCAAACGCGTATAAGTCGAATAACGAGACTTGGCAATCAATTTATATGGAATAACAAGTTAAAATGAAATATTGCTCTTCAAAAACTCGTTTAAGCAGTCCTGAATGGTATAACGAGACTCACAAATTCGTTTAAATGGTATTAAATGGTATAACGCACTTTGCAAACTCATTTAAACACACCTCCCAATAATCTCGTTTAAAAGCTATTAAACAGTATAAAGTGCTTTTCAATTAAATGGAATAACGAGACATCCGAACTCAATTAGACACATTTAAATGGAATAGCGACACTAGCAAACTCGTTTATCCATGTTTAAATGGAATAATGAAATTCACAAACTCATTTAAAATAACACTAATGCTAAATAACCCAAAAATTTAGTCCACATTTCAAACCAAATAATATGACATGTGATTTTTCATTAACCACGTCATTTCGTGTTGTGTGTGGCGATGAAAGCTCACTTGCCATATCATCTAGGTTATAATTTGAGTTAATTATTTGGATTGTATAACATTACTTTTAAAATGAACAACGGTCCATTCAAATTCCATTTAAAGTGTTTTTCTCCCCTTTAAGAAGCAGTAGTCAGTGTTAGAGG
Organism: Dipteronia dyeriana; assembly: GCA_032871835.1. Taxonomy (NCBI): domain Eukaryota; kingdom Viridiplantae; phylum Streptophyta; class Magnoliopsida; order Sapindales; family Sapindaceae; genus Dipteronia; species Dipteronia dyeriana. Next base: position 12,291,238 of record CM065300.1, on the reverse strand, counting down.
TGTCAAACGTTCGAATTTGTCCTACTCTATGCGACATGAAGGAGCCCAAAATAGGACTAGGGTTTTAGAAATTATCATGCGGTCTAGCTGACAACAAACAAATGATAGGTTTTATTTGTTATTCTGCAAACAAGAGGGTTGATTTTTTATTTAATCGAAAAGTTGGGGCTTCTTTATAATTCTTCATTGTATATATACATACACACACGCCTCCTACCGAGTATCGAAAGTTAGAATTTAGAAACAACCTTCACAGGCGGGAACGAATCAAGACGAATCTTCATCGGAATAGGTACATTTTTTTTTTATGTTTTTTATTTTTTCTCATCAATTGTTGCGATTTTTATTGATGAAAATCACAACAATTTCTTTAGAAAAATTGAATTTCCCACTCCCTTTGATGATCTTGTTCTTGATTTCTAGCAAATCAAACTACTTCGTTTTTACAAGGTATTTGCTTCTATTCACATTTATTTAATAATTTTTGTTCAATGCGTTTATTTCTGTGTTTGATTATTGGCAGAAAGGGAGGAAAATAGGATATTTTTCTTTTTCCGAGTTATGTTTGGTTGCCAAGAAAACGAACTACTTCTTGAACTGAGGCATAACCTAGAACTTATTTACTTTGATTAAATCACCTTCGTCTGCTAATTAACTCTGTATTTTTTTTCACTTTTAGATTTTTTTTAATTGAACTGTCGTCATTCAGTTAGCAAATTGCCCTACTGTCTCAAAGTTAATAAGTGAACTTGAAGACTGTATCGCCAGTAATCGACTACTTTCTTGGCTACATTATATTACATACTATTAAATGGCGCTTCAAATATTTAGTTGCAAACATTATTTTAAGTCTTCATTGTTTGCTTAAAAATAATTCTAGGGGAAATATAAGTGCTTCAAATGACCTATGTATATATAGAGCTTGTTGTAAAAGAGGTTTCATGTAATGGAAAGAGGGCAAGTGCAGGGATAAATTTTGGATGATTACGATTTAACAGTTAAAGAGAGGTGACTTGAATCAAGGATTTGTGAATGCGTAACATACGAGGAATAGGATTTTATATGGGGGTTTGGACTGTGCTAGTGTCAATTTTTGGGATCGGTCTGAGGCTTATATTTCATCTTTTGAAGAATCCTTCTCATGGTAATGATATTAACTCTTTTACCTCTTGTGAAGGTTGAATGAAGTTCTTTTTACTCATAAAAAAAAACAGGATTTGTGTATGCTGAAATGGATGACTGGTCACTTTGTAGAGACATTATTAGGTCCAATGATCGAGGACATGATTTTGATCGTTTTTCATCATTGGTATTGATTTCAACATCATTTCTTTTTAGTTTTTAGTTACAGTTGCGCTTTGTCGATAAAGCTCTACGGCTATGGATCCTGATAGAAACAAGAACAATGAATTCCAACTGCTACAAATTGTGAATAACATTGCCAGGGCAGCTTACACAGAATTTGCACAACGAGCTTTTGAACGGATTGAGAATTTTCGAGGTATGATATCCACAGACGAATTAGTACTCAACATTTTCAGACAAACACCACAGGGAAAGAGAGTTGAGTTTTCTATTGCAAGTTCTGTAATTCCAATCTCTCCATCGGAACTGTGCTGTATCTTGTTTGATACGGTAACATTTCTTAAACCTAATACTACAATGTCTTATTCTCTGTATATTTTTTTTATTATCGATTCTTTGCTTATTTGGTATATTTTGCAGGCTGCTTGGCGTCCATTATGGCCGCAAATAGTACATGAAGCACGTAGCTTCTTTCCAACTGCTGATTGGCAACGGTTGAGTGAAAGTTTTGGGGAAGGATCCAGCCATTTCCCAGCTGAATTTTTGCGGCGAAGTGGTGAATGGTCGTGCATAATCAAGGTAAACATTTTGGCATTACTTGATGTCCATGACTCACATTGTTTTCTCTCTTTCATGTAATAACTAATTTAGAATTATCATTGTTATCAGATTTGTGGTATCGTCCATATCAGATCAATTTAATGCTTATATATGTGTATATACATGTATTTTAGGTCCATGCACGATTGCTCTTACCCACGCCTACTGTGCCAATACGGGAATACAGTTTTTTACGATACCAAAAGCAGATACAGGAAGACATATGGGCCATTACCGATGTATCTGACGATTATTTGGATGTACTTAATCCTGAAGCGGAACTAGAGTATCGTCGGGGGCCTTCTGGTATTATAGCCAGGGAGATGGGTGAGGAATGTTGTGAGGTTAGTATAAAATTTCCTTTTTCATGTACTTTGCAATACCTTTGCTATTTGTGTGTAACATGTTTAATTTTCCTGTATCATTTACCCTTGAGAGTAAGTTTTCTCAAATTTTCCAGTTTATATAATTGTGCAGGTTACATGGGTTGAGAACATGGAAGTGCCAATTCTAGATCTAGCTTAAGATGATTTGTTCTGGCCCGTAGTGAATTCAGATCTGGCTTTCAGTGCAAGGCAATGGGTTAGTACATTGTCACAAAGGCTAAAACAAAGGGAGAGCGATTCATCTGATTGTGATGTCGTATTTGATTGTGACACAGATTTCGTCTTAGAACATAACATAAATGGACAATGATATTCTGTGCGAGTGTTTGAAAAACCAAGGTATGTCTTCACTTAATGCAAGGCTTGTTATAATATTATAGAATTACTAAAAGTAATAGGACACTTAAATATTCAAATGTATTAGAGAACCTTAAGTTGTAGGAAAAAGGTGTCCAATCAGTAAGGGGTTCTGGATTGCTTTTAAGCAAATTTCTTGGAGATAAATGCATGGAAAGTAATTCATTTAGAAAATATTACTGCATAATGAATGAAATTTGTTTCATTGACACTGTCAAATATATCAAGAAACAAGAATGAAGGCTTATATTTTAGACTCTAACTCGGCGGAAATTAGGGCCATTCACAAAGCGATCGAGCTGTGTTTTTTAAACCCCTCTCTCCGAGGCCGGACAATTGTGATTGTTAGTGACTCTAAGGTGGCGGTGTCGTGGGTTAATAAAGGGGACCTTGGAAACTTTGCTCATGTTAACATCATTCAAGACATTTGGAAATTCAGGGGTTCGTTTGGCAACATGGAGGTGGTCTATGAATCAAGGTCCTTCAACTCATTTGCGGATAGTCCGGCTAAGATGGGGTCTAGCAGGTCTAGCGATTTTGTTGAATGGGGAGAGTGTTGATTCTAGAATTGCTGTAGTTTTGTTGGGGAGTGGTTTGTTTTTTGCTTTTCTGGTGGGGTTCTGTGAATGCTTCGTGGCTTTTCTCTGTTTTCAGCCTAGTTGGCGCAGCTTGGGAGTGGTTGCCTTTGTTTGCACTGTTTGTTGTTTCCTGCTTTTCCCAGTCTGTGGGTGTTTGCCTTTGATGCCTTTTTGGCTTTATAATTTTTAACCTTTTTTAAAAAAAAAGATCCTAATATAATCCAAGGAGCTAAGTGTCTAAGCACGGTCCTTGCTAGGCGTTGGTGTAACAGAATTCACCATTTAGACATTTTATGGGTTGCATGTGACTACTAATTATCGCTTATTTGATAAAACTTTTTGGTAAGCTGGTATGCGTTGGTTATGCTTTAGTCGTTAATCCCTCGAGTCTCTTGCAACAAATGGTCCTGGATTGAATCAGCTGTTGTCCTTAACATACATTTCCCTGTCACATTGCTCAATTCCACCCACAGCTATTCAGTTTAATAATGCTCTAATATTACCCTCTTTCAACAAAAATTAATTAGGTACCGGTGAGAGAAAAGATTAGATTGTCTCCTCACTGTGCTTCCTTTTCCACATTTAAATATTTGTAATTTTCATTTATTTTGAACATTTAAGTTTGTTTCACCTGCCTTATCAACTTTATCTTATTTTTGGAAACTTTGTTTTTTGTACATAATCATTTGAAAACTGATCAAGTAATGTAAGGTTATAGAAGCTGCTAGCCTAATGTGCAGTTAAGTTGTATTTCAGCATTGAATGCATCCTATTTCGTGAGTTAAGATACTTTATTTCGGAGAGTTAAATGCATCTTTATCATGTTATAATTTAGAAGATCTGGTTATAATATCAAGTGATGACTATTAGAATCATTATATATGGTAATTGGAGTGTACATAGTTGTTTGAATACTTCACTCCCTTACCTTGCTGTAATGACATTTTCACGTGTTATATATAAAAGATTTATCCATATATATGTCTGAACTACTTTGAAATTTCAAATGCATGAAAGTAATGTGTATAGGAATTGTGTGATATGCAGTTATGCAAAAGCTGCTCGAATGATCTGCCTGCATGGAGATGGAATTTTTTCAAACTATATCTGCAGAACCCAATGAAAAGGAATTTTCTATTGTTATTGATGAAGAGATGAGGATCCTTACGGACTTAATTTTGGATAAATCGCCAAATCTTATTGCGATCACCAGCATCTATGTGCCAGCAGCACCCCTCTTGGTTCATGAGTTTCTGGTGCAAAAGGCTTAAATCTCCTGGTAAACTGTAACTTTACAGTGCATGCTTTATATGTATGTTACAGTTCTACTGTTAATTTATCAAACTACTGAGATGTCAATTTATTACAGAAGGATGAGTTTGAAACGGTGAAAACAAACCTAAAGAAGTGTTGAGGTATTTGGGAGGAGACAGCTGCTGTGTTACTTTACAGAGGAAATTGATGGAAGAGGTGTCATCTTTTTCACATGCTCTATTTTTTTTTTTTTGAAACAGCTCTTACCTATTTACTATATTGTTGGATACTAGTGCTAATGATTTTTGGGATAAAAAGTTGTTGTAATGTATGTGGACCAGGAGTATGTCTACATGCTTCAAGCAACACAGAAGAATGAATTTTGCTCCTTTGTGATAGCAGATGAAATGGACAATGAATCTATCGGTGACATGTTTTCCTATAGAGTGGCAACAGAAAAAGGCAAAAGCAAAAGTGCAGCATGGGAACTATGGTGACCAACAGGCTTCGCAATAATGCCTGATGGCTTTAAGGGACTCGAATCGAATGCCTCTATAGTAACCGTCGCTATATCTGGTTCATTTGATGATGTTTCAGAATATGAAGCAATTATACAAATAATTAGACTCATGAGTGCAACTTGTTTGAGGATAAATAGAAATTGTAAGTCCATCCACACATCTAATCTATGGAAGACTTCGGAAACAGATTTGCTAACCATTTGATATGTATGTCATATTTTTGCAGTTGGAGTCAGACAACCAATAGTCTAGCCTGTCAGAGCAATACCAATTTAAACCCAGGAGTTCCACCAATCTTGGACACCAGCACAGCAGCAGCACGTAAAGAAGGGTTCGATTTTTAACATACAGGGAAATGATAAATACAAATAGTTCATCCATTCATACAAATTTGAATTTGATTGTCATACATTTCAGGCATACACTAAACTCTTGAAGATCCATATGGCCAAAACTTGGTCAACAACCTACAATTACCAACTTGCTTTCTATAGTATACAAACATTTGTACTAGATCCATATGGCCAAAACTTGGTCAACAACCTACAATTACAAACTTGCTTTGTATAGTATACAAACATTTGTACTAAATACAGAGTTGTATAATGATTTTCTATACTGTATCTATTTTCGTGTCCAAATGACTTGTGAACTATTATGGCTGGCATAACAAAAATGCTATTTATGAAACAAGGCTGACTAGCTCTATTTGTTAGCCAGTAAAGATCGATATATGTTAGTTTTGTATCTCCTGTTAATAGTTGAATGAAAGTTTATGGATTTCAAAACAAAACAAAAAAATAGCTATTGCTATAGGCTGTCCTTTGATTTTCACGAACAAAACCTGAAATTAACATTCAATCTAACCATCTTAATTTGGAATTTAAAGTCTAAACAACACAAAAGGCAAAAATAACATAAAATAAAGATTGAATAGTACCTAAACTAAACTAAAAAAGTCTTTTTCTTGAACAGCTGAACTGGTTCTTTGCTTAAAATCTCTTGCCTCCCATCAATACATAAGTGGTGAAACAAGAGTCTGAGTATATGTTATTGTCTGGTAGAAGGGGAAAAACTCATCAATGCCCTGCATCTCTTTGCACGTTTTTTCTTCAGGATTGTATATAAAAAACTCTTGAATTTCTTCTTCCATAATTAATTCAATAACATTACCGACTTGTCCGGTAGTCAAGAGGAGCTCGCCGTTGTTCATAAAACAGACCGGTTTCAAGAATCTATCATCAGTTTCCGTTTCTTTCAAAGGTGGAAGTGGAATGCTCATCAACTTAATCCAATTTTGATTCTGATTCTGACTCTCCACATTATTATCTTCCATTGCCCACATACACATATGATTTTCCCTGTTATAACCAAACATGCAAAGGCGTCCCCCAAAAACACCAAGCTGTCTTTGTCTTTGAAATTCCTTAGGTGATGGAATTACGCTAAACTCCTCATTCGATAAATCAAAACGAAGAACAGCTAGTGAAATAGACTGATCATCAAGCCCTACCACATAACTTATAAGCCAAAAAAGAGCTCCATTCACGAAATTCCCGTCCTGATATGGGGGTATTATATGACGGATTTGCCAAGGAAGTGTAATTCTCTTCTGACAGGAATTTGTTTTTAGTGAATAGATCTCAACTTGATATTTTTTATCATCACTATAAATCCTAACAAGCTTATAATCATCAGTAGAGTGGTCATACCCAAATCCAAATCTGTCAAAAAAGTAACACCCAAAGTCATCAAAGCTCTCTAATGGATCAAATAATGACGATAACCACTTGTGTCCTCCTGTCCATGGATTCCATATGACCAAGCCTTCATCATAAATAACTAGTAACAAGCCATTACATGAACCAATAACCGTGTAACCGCACACGCCTCCGCCAACTTCGAGCGGATAACTAAGGTAAACATTTTTGATAGTCCTAGATGATGCTTCAAAATCGACAGATCGACAAGAACAGGAAGAACAAAGAATGACTTTGTCGTCATATTTAAGTTGGCTGAGAAAAGAATGCCACGATTTGCAAACGCACTTGAATCTGGCAAGTGATTTTCCAGGGAGGCTTCTCAGTATTTCAAAGATGATATGATCTGGAACATGAGGTACTTGCTTGGCTCGCGTCATCGTACGTGTTAATGGTGTTATTAGTCTGGTTTCTTTGGTTACTAGGTTTTTATAACAAAAGAAACCATGGATTAAATACCTTGCTTACCAAGGAAACCCTAGACTTTGTAGGAAATTTCGTATATTGTATAAGGATAGACTTTAAGAAATTCCGTATATTTAGATAGTTAATTATATTGAGTTGTCATGGGAGTACGGGACTAAGGTGTATGGGAGTAGTTTATTATTATTTATTTATTTATTTTTACTTTTCAAACCATTTGATTTTGTGAACGGTATCGATAATCATCGTACGGTTTATAAAATAATAATAATAAAAAAAAATTAATATTATTAATAATGTTTTTTTATTTATATAATATAATATATATAATATAGTAAAAATAGAAATAGTCCAAAATGTTATATTTTAAACTTGTTTTACATTCAAGTGAGTGTCTTAATAAGTTTAGTTTAAAAGCATATATTATGATGGATTATCAGAATTATCAAAATTATTCTTATATAATCAGTTTTTTTTTTCTATTTGTACTTCCATCTTAGTTAACATCCCCATACTTCCAACACTGAACTCAGTAGTTCCAACTCAGTAACTCTCTCTCTCTCTCTAACAATATATCTCTTTAATACTTATTTTCTATACTTTCGTTTCTGAGTCTTGTAACACTTTATCTGATTATTTTCATTTGTTCTATGAGTTTTTTGTAAAAATTAAGCTGGTTGTATGAATTTTGAATCTCCGAGTCTTTCTAAGCTCTATCTGAACCTTTTTAAGCACTTGTGAAGTTGTTTTTGAGCCTTTTGCATAGCCGTTATGTTTTTCAATGAAGCAGTGTCTGAGACTTTACATCAGTGTCCGAGCTTTTTATAAGTGTTTCTAAGTCTTTTGTAAGTGTGTCCGAGCCCTTTATAAGCTTTTTTGAGCATTTGTAATTACATTTCGAGCATTTTGTAAGTGTGTCTGAGCATTTTGTAAGTGTGTCTGAGCCTTTTATAAATGTGTCTGAATCCTCTGTAAGTGTTTCGAGCCATTTGTAAGTGTGTCCCAGCCTTTTGTAAGTGTGTCCCAGCCTTTTGTAAGTGTCGAGCCTTTATAATTACATTTCGAGCATTTTGTAAGTGTTTCTAAGTCTTTTGTATAAACCTTAGGTTTGTCAATTCTGTATCTGTGAACCTTTTAAGTATCGACCCCCGAATGCATCAGTGTAACGTCACTTCATTGTCGTTCGAGTGATTGTCTTCAACGAGACTTTCTCTCTCTACTTCACAATTTTGTTGCTGTGAACTGAATGAAAGAAATCTAATATGGAACAACAATTTGAGGTATTTTTATCCATTCACCATAATAAGTGTCTTTTAAAAATAAGTTATAAAAGCAGTGACACTATTGACAAACCACCTCCAAAAAGTGTCATTTAGTTTTTGAACCTTATAATAAAAATAGTAATGCCGTCAATTTAGACCAGGTTTGAAGGGCCCGAAATAGAGACGGGTTGTGTCGTGCAGGGCCAAGCTTTCTGGTACAGCACGGTCCGACTGGTCCCCGTGCCTTAAACAACGGTTGACCCGCTGTTTTTGACTGTTGCAACTTTTTCTTTTTTTCATTATGCCCCCATTAATTGGCTATAATGATATGACCGTTTGGCACCAATTTTTTTTAAGAAAACATTTTTACCATCATTTCCCTTTCCCTACCCATTCCATACACTCTCCTACGGTATTTCTATTATTTCTCTAAACTCTCTCTCTCCCTCTCCGCTCAACTCTTAGAGGTTATTTGTTTTTTTGTCTGAAAACTGAATAGTCTTAAATTTTTCTAATGACCGAATAGGGACTGAAATCTGAACCTGAATGACATGTTTTTTTTTCTCACATCTAAATGTATTGTCAACACGTTTGTTTTTTAAAAGTAAAATTGTATGAATATAAGTAATTTTATATTTATACCTATGTGGTTATGTTAAACAATTATACATATAATATGGAATAAAAACAATCCAAAAAATAACAATTATATATGAACACATATGATCATTCATGATCTTCATCTTTGATTATAAACAAACTTCATTTTTCTAAGAAAAGAAAAGGTTTTTTTTTTTTTAAAAGGACATCAGGAAAATTCGTACAAAACACTCTAATATATATATATATATATATATATATATATATATATATATATCATAATATTATAATAAAGTATCGATAGTAAACATCAATATAAACAATGATTATGGTTCTTTTTTATTTGAGTTCTTTTGTATTTTTAAAGCTATTTAAAATAAGCAATATATTAAAATAAAGATTTCTATACCATATGTAATTTTGATGAAATTGAAAATATGTTATATATGGGGATAATATTGGAAGAAAATATTTTAGATTGCATTTAATGCAATTCAGTGATTTGCAATTAAGTTAAAAGTCAGGATTTTTTACTTTTCATTTTAAGTTGTTTTTTAGGATTTTTAAGTTGTTTAACCACTTAAAAAAAACAAACAAAACAACTAAATAATTATGATTCAGACTCATTAAGTTGTTTTGTTTGTTTTTTTAAGTGGTCAAACAACTTAAAAATATAAAAAAACAACTTAAAATAAAAAGTAAAAAATCTTGATTTTTAACTTAATTCCAAATCACTGGATTACAATTAATATATTAATTTCCAAGTCTATCCTCCTAAAAAAGATATATTTTCAAATTTATTCTAATTTGATATGGTATAATATATATATCTTATTTTAAATGGGTTTTAGAAAGGAAAAAAAAAACCCTAATCACCATTTTATACTTAAATTTTTATGGGATTAAACAATTGAATTTCTTTAGCTCCTACCAATTCGTGGTAAGAATTCTGTTTATATATATTTTTTATTTATCTATTCATCTAGTACTCAATAAATTTATCTACCGTATTGATTCAATTTTATGGCTTGAAGATGTTCTAGAATAATTCTTTCTCTCTCTCTCTCTCTCTATATATATATATATATATATATACACACACACATAATTCAAGAACCTATTTTAAAAAAAATCAATAACTTTTTTTTGATGGTCTTTAGCTCCTACCAAATCCTGGTAAAAACTTTGTATATTTTTTTGTATCTAACTATTCATCTAGTACTCAATAAATTGATTCGATTTTGTGGCTTGAAGATGTTATAAAATAATTCATTATATATATATATATATATATATAATTCAAGAACCTACTAAAAAAAATCAGTAACTTTTTTTTTTTTGCATCCGGTGCATATTGAACTGGCAAAATTATATTCTTTGATAATTTTTTTGTTTTGAAAATTGAATTTTGTTTACAGAAGAACTCAAAAAATCTTATAAAGAATAATGCATGTCAAATCGTTTCTTTTAATTAGTATGAGTATAAATGTAAAATTACTAGTTTTTAGACAATTTTATTTTTAAAAAACAAACATGTTAATAGTACATTCAGATATAAGAATTAAAAAAATAAACATGTCATTCAGGTTCAGATTTCAGTCTCCATTCAGTCTTTAGAAAAATTCAGAACTATTCAGTTTTTAGACAAAAAAACAAACGACCCCTTAATCTCTCTTTAATCTCTACAAACTATCACACTCTCTAATCTTTATTATTCTATAATATAATTAATTCAATAATTCTTTATTTTCTATCTCTAATCTCTCCACCAAATAATTATATACTCTCATTCTCTCAAGTCTAGGCATTTCTTCGACAAAGTACAAATTATAAATGTAATTTCTTTTTTTCTTTAAATTTTATTATTTATACTTATTTTTTAAATTTGATATTCATAATTAGTATATTTATGCTTAGGTTTTATTTTTATTATTTATGTTTAGTATTTCTATTCTTATGATTTATACTTAATATTTCTACTTGGTATATTTATGCTTAGTTTTTAATTATAATATTTATATTTAGTTTTTAAATTTAATATTTAGGGTTTAGTTTTTCTATTTAATATTTATGCTTAGTTTTTAAATTTAATATTTAGGCTTAATATATTGTGTTTCGTTTTAATTTTAATATTTATACTTAATTTTTAAATTTAATGTTTATGTTCAGTATATGTATAATTAGGTTTTAATTTATATTTAATATTTATGTTTAAGTAGTTAGGTTTTATGTTTGTTTTAAATTATAATATTTATGTTTTTTTTAATTAATATTTATGCTTATGCTTAGTATATTTATTCTTAGGTTTTATTAGGTAGTTAGGATTTATATTTGTGATTAGTTTTTAATTTAATTAATATTTATGATCAATTTTTAAATTTATATTTTTATGCTTACTATTTATGTTCAATTTTTATATTTATGATTGTGATTTTTTTTTAAATTAATGAGTTAATATTTATATTGTAAGAAATGAATCCTATTTTTAGGGACGGTTTGAACATAGACGATGATGAGTTCAACAATTTTACACCCGAACCCGAATGTGTTAACAATACGACAGCAGGAGTAGGTCCTTCCTCCTCCACACCGGGGTCGAGGACATCAAAACTCAGAAAGATGACATCTAAGGTATGAGATTGTTTTGACCAAGAAAACCGACTCGACCCAAATAGTAAGGTAAGGACAATGGCTTGTTGTAAATTTTGTAAAACTTTATATACTAGTTATAGGTCAGGAACGAGCCATTTGAAAAGGTATATGGAAAAATGCATGCCTAGACATAAAAAGGTAGATAGTACAACATAGACACAACTATAACTGAACCAAGGCGGATCAATTACGACATGGAGTTACGACTCCGTGAATGCTAGAGAATGTCGGGCATATTATATTGCACAAACTGATCAAACGATCAATTTTGCTAAAAGTCATTTTTATAAAGAATTTATCCAAAAAGCTTACCCCCCCCCCCCCCCCCCCCCCAAAAAAAAAAATTTAAAGTTGTTTCTAGAAACACCACTATGAACGATTTGAAAAAAAAATGTTTTTACATTGAACAAGACAACTTGATCGCTAAATTACAACATATGAGTGTTTCTATAGCACTAACTTCCGACATCTGAAACGCACGTTTTAAACAAGACTATTATGTGTCACGAGACACTATTTAGACTCTGAATGAAATATACAAAAAAAAATCTTGATTTTCATTCTATGGAATTTCAACATACCGCTCAAAATATTTATCAAGTCATTACTTATGTACTACAATATTATGGAATAACTCAATACATCTTTTATATCACATTAGATAATGCATCAACAAACACTAGCTCTATTGCCATTTTGTTTACAACAATGTCCCGCAAGCTGGGGTTTTTTTCGTACATGTCACATCATCAATTTAGTTGTAAAATTCAGTTTAAAGGTTGTAGGTGATCGTAAAGATCGCATCAGGGATGCCTTTCTTGGATTAGCGGCTATAATCCAAGAGTGACAGATGTTGGCAGATAATATCGAGCTAACCAACTACGACCTTATAGATTATCTTATTTTTACTACCTTTTATATAATTTTTGTTGTGTTTGAAAAACCTGCTAATTTATATTAATTTCATAGGGTTCATTAATATTTATCTCATAAATAAAATCCAACTATAAATGAAAAAGACTCTTAACAACATCAGGCATATAAATACCTTATGTAAATCTCTATTTGATTTTCTAAAAAAATATATCAATCAATTTTAGTCAAAGATTAGAGAAAAACATAAATGGAAAATGTTATTTTATTTACTCTTAAGCCGTGTGAAGTGATTGGAAGAGAATAGTCACTACAAGACAATGAAGCCGAGTGAAGTGATTGGAAGACTTCTAGCCTATGAGTCCAGATGGACTCCCACACCTAAATCTCCTAAGAAGCTAAAAAGCATTGCCTTGAAGACCACCAAAGTAATGAAGGATGAGGATGACTCGGATGAGGAGATAGCCTATATTGTAAAGAGATTCAAGAAGTTCATCAAATTTGAAAAGAAGGGCTTTGGATCCAAAGGAAAGGAAATGAAGCATAAGAATCCTTTCAAAAAAGTAGAGAAATCTCACAAGATGGATTCCAAGAATGGAATTCAATACTATGAGTGTAGTAGGTTTGGTCACATTGCCACCGAGTGTACTAATTCGAAGAAGAAGAAGAAGAAAAAAAAAAGGAAAGGTGGTGGCTGCCTCATCAAGTGATAGTAGAAGTGAAGAAGATTCTTCAAGTGATGAAGATGTTGTTCTTAACTACACGGCTTTTGGAGCATCCTTTGTGGAAGATGTAGATAAAGACATTAAGGCCCTAAATTGTGACCTTGAAGAAGGAGTAGCTAGAAGTGTGATTAATGAAGCTACTCATGTGAACGTTGTTGATATGGCAACAAGAGATACTAGTGACGACTCTAGTGACGAGAGTCCTTCTTCTCATTCTACAAGTGAAAATGTAGAAAATATGGATCTTGAAGGGTTCATTGAGCACTTTCAAAGCTCAAGATTAAAGATGAAGAAAGAGATTCGAAGACTCAAAGAAGAGAATCTCAAGCTATCAACTGAGGTGACTCACTTGAGTAAGAAAGTGAAGAGTGGAAGAGAAATGGAAGAAAGTTTGAAGTTAGAGCTAGTGATTGCTAAGATGAATGAAGAAAGAGCTTGAAGAAGCAAAAGAAACTGTTACTAAGATGACTTCAAGCATAAAGAACCTTGACTACATGTTGGAAGTTGGCAAGAAGCCAAGTGACAAGCGAGGTCTAGGGTTTGAAGATAACAAGGAGACGTCAACTCCAAGTGAGATGGTGTTTGTCAAGAGCATGGCTATTAAAGAGTCTTGACCCTCACAACACCCTAGGAAGAATATTGAACTAGGAGAGTGCTCAAAAAATGTCCAAGTGAAGACAACATCAAGGGTACAAGCTCAAACTCAAGCTCAATCCATGAGAGCTTCACACCCAAGCTTTCCTCAACAAAGCTTCCACCAAGCCAATAAGCAATTCATGCATGTTCAACCAAGGAAGCAATCTTCTCCAACTCAACAACAAATGAGGAGAGACCAATCCAACACCAAAAGAAAGCTCAAAGACATGGGAAAGCTCTTTTGTACTCATAAAGGAATGATATGACCCCTCATTTTATTCCTACATGTTATTTTTATGGTGTTGATGGTTACATTAGATCAAATTGCTTCAAGTATATCCAAATGTGTAGAACTAAAAGCATGATTGAAAAGATTAGGGCTAGAGCAAATATGCATGTGCCTAGGAAGTCTAAAGTTAATGATCATAGGAGAAATGTGATGACTATGTCCACTAGGAATTAAATTGTATCACCTAAGTGGATTAGAAAAGATCAACCCACATGTTATTGTGCTAAGGTTTCACCCATAGGCTTAACTAGGTCCAATGGACTTGGTTGGCCTACAGGGATTCATATTCCCCATTGATTTGTTTTGGTGATTGACCCCATATGGGGAGCTCAAGCAAAGAGAGAAACCTTGCTTTGTTGAAATAAGCAGAAAATTGATAAACTTTATACTCTTTAATTAATTGCTTGAGAATCATGGTTATACATATATATGGCTTTTTTTTATTCAATAAGTGTGCATTTGCCTTGTTTACAATTCATGTTTCATTTATGTTCAAACATGAAACTTTTGATTAGGAAAATTGATTAGCGGGTGCTGGAACCCCGTTCACCGGTCACGCAGCGAAACTATGTTTTAAAATTTTTATACAGATCATAATCTGTATCTGGGACCAGTGAACTTTGGATCGTAATTATTTTTCGGAACTAATACATACAATATGTAAACATAAAAACTTGTAATCAATAAAATCAAGAAGAAAATCTTACCAACGTTTGAAGGCTCCTTCACTTTTCGATATGCTCCTGTCTGAACCAATCTTACCAACGTTTGGAGACTCCTTCTCTTTACGATGTGCTCCTGTCTGAACCACTCGATCTTCCTCGCTATCTCCCGGGATTGGTAACTGCTTGTGGCGCGTCACGGTCTCAGGAACTTGAATGGAGGATGTAGAGTGAATTGAAGAAACTCTTTCTTCTATGTGTTTCAAAAACACATAAAACATGAATATATATATATATATATATATATATGTGTGTGTGTGTGTGTGTGTTTTAAGAAAAACCCACGCCTGCACTTATTTTTCACAAATATATATCTTATCTCTCGCTTGCTTTCACCAATATATATATATATATATATATATATATATATATATATATATATTAAAAATATGTGTATCAAGTATTTACATCCTATGCAAATTCTTCTTCTGACTAATGTTTCATGTACACACACCAATTTGCATCCAATGCAATCTCTTGTGTTATTAATTGATATATATCTTTTAATTATCATTTTCAAATATATCTAATATATTTAAAAGTGATAATAAGTATTTTAAATTTAAACTTAAATTCAAATACTTAGATAAATGATTTAGTAAAAATAAAATAATTCTATTATTTTATCTTCACCTAAATCCATATATCAACTAACAGCCTCCAATTAATAATTCATAATTATCAATATAATTAAATAATATAATTATTTAATTAATTTAACTATTAACATTCATTAATTAAATAATCTCATTATTAAATTAATTTTCGAATAAAAACGTGTCACTTTCGTAACACAACTAATTGGACAATTCAATTAATTTACCGTGACCCTTGTTACCTAAATCGACCGGGCTAGCAAGAGGACCCAATGGACCCAATGGACTCACAGTATTTTGAGCTTCAATTTTCCTCGGAATCATTAATTAAACTCTTTAATTAATATTCCTTGATTTTAACTCCGATGTTATTCCACTAAAAACCCGAAACTGCACTCTCTCAACTGCAGACGTTTTTACACAGACCGATACAACTCGGTGTCCATCGATATAGCTATTACATATGGTGTGATCCTCCATAATAGTTCATAATTAGAGCTGGGTCATAATGTCCGTCATACCCCTCTAATTACATATATCCTTTAAGTATCGTTAGTTCTCTAATGGACAATAAATCCTATTTCCTTACGGAACTAGGAGAGCGCTCATATTGTCCAAGCCCCAAACCAACCCTTAAGGGAACTACCGTCTACTTCTCACAAGAAGGAGTGGATTCCACTATTGTGTACAAACCTTTCCAGCCACAAGCCAAACCGCAATCCCAATATACATAGCATATTGATCGGGAACTGCATCCGACCTCACCCATGGTATATCAAAGACCACGATTTAACCTAAAGGAGTCGATAAGACACTCAGGATTAAGATCACCCATATATAGCCATCATTAGTTGATATATATATATAAATCTCATCGGTAAACGGATCTTGGTGAGAGATTCATATAGATCATGGCCCAATCCTATATGATCACATCATACAAGATGCCTCCATTCTCATATCTTCATATGAATGATTTAGGATAGAATCTCCGTACATAATGGAATGGACCACAACTATAGATTAACCATAAATAAAGTACCCAACTTTATTTGCTATCTATGGACTCTTTAGATTGCACGTCTCTTACTGTATCCATCCGTATATGACACTCATATAAACAGTTCGAGATTACATCTGGCAATCTTGGATGTTAAATATATGCACAAGTTTATAAAATAAATATTATAACAAGAATGAATTGAACTTTTCTTTTTATTTTTTTCATAAATCCATTTACAAATTACATTTTTAAGGCATAAACCCCAACAATCTCCCACTTGCACTAAAGCATGTGAGGCATGTCTCGTAACCCAAGACCATATAGGTGACCCAAAAACACTTTAGCCGGTAAGGTCTACGTAAATGGATCAGCATGATTGTCTTGTGAGGCTATCTTGGTGTCGATCACATCTCCTCTCTGCACCATAGGCTCTCGTTCTCCGAAGATACTTGAGAATTTTCTCGACAACAACCCAATGATCCAATCCTGGGTTGGACTGGTATCTACTGACTATTCCCACTGTATAGCAGATGTCCGGTCTCGTGCATAACATAGCATACATGAGACTACCTACTATTGATGCATAGGGTACACGTCTCATATCCTCAATTTATTGAGGTGTCTTAGGACACTGTTCCTTAGACAAGTTAACTCCATGCCTAGAAGATAAATTACCTTTCTTGGAGTTTTGCATCGAAAATCGCATAAGAATCTTGTCGATATATGATGCCTGAGACAGTGCTATGAGTTTGTTCTTATGATCCCTTATAAGCTGGATCCCTTATAATTTAGATCCCAAGAACATAACTTGCCTCTCCCAAATCTTTCATTTAGAATTAGCTAGCCAGCCAGCCCTTTACATCAGAAAACACTCCCACATCATTCCCAATGAGTAGGATATCATCTACGTATAGGACCAAGAAAACTACTTTCGTATCAATGATGTGATTGTAGACACAAGGCTCATCGACATTCTACTCAAAGCCATAGGTTTTGATCACATCATCAAACCTGATGTTCCAAGATCTAGATGCTTGCTTAACCCATAGATGGACCTTTGCAGCTTGCAAACCTTTTGCTCTTGATCTGGAGACACGAATCCCTCTGGTTGCATCATATAAATGCTCTTATCAAGATTGCCATTCAAAAATGCAGTCTTGACATCCATTTGCCAAATTTCATAATCAAAATAGACAGCAATGGATAAGAGAATCCTAATAGACTTAAACATGGCTACTGACGAGAAGGTCTCTTCATAATCGACCCTCTCTTTCTGGGTATAACCCTTAGCCACTAGCCTTGCCTTGAAGGTCTCTACCTTCTCGTCTACTCCTCTCTTTCTCTTGTAGATCCACTTACACCCTATAGGTTTTACCCCATCTGGTAAGTCTATAAGATCCCAGACTGAGTTAGAGTACATGGACTCCATCTCGAGATTCATAGCTTTAAGACATTCCTCTTTATCAGGATCTTCCATTGCATTCTTAAATGTCAATGGATCATCAACACTATCAGTAGAGACAACACCTTGTCCCTCACCTATACTTAAATAGCGTTCAGGTTGTCTCACAGCCCTCTCACTACGTCTAGGTGGTAGTGTATCCTGATCAGGAACCATCTGACTCTCAGATGTTTGTGGATCAACAACTCTTGTTGATGAAGCACTAGTCTCACCAGGCTCCAACTCATTCAATACAATCTTAGAACGAGGTTTATGGTCACTAATATAACTGTCCTCAAGAAACGTTGCATTTGTCGATACAAATACTTTATTATCTTCGGGACTATAGAAATGTCCACCTCTAGTCTCCTTGGAGTATCCTACAAATAGGTAGACCATAGACTTGAAGTCTAGCTTTCCAGTTCTGTTCTTCAGCACATGTGCTGGACACCCCCATATGCGAAAATGTCGTAAACTAGCTTTACGACCATTCCACAACTATAGGGGAGTCTTAGGAACAGATTTGGATGGCACCACATTCAAAATGTATGTCGCTGTTTGTAACGCATATCCCTAGAAGGAATTTGGTAATTATGAGAAACTAATCATAGATCTCACCATTTCCATTAGGGTTCTATTTCTCCTCTCCGTTACACCATTTTGCTGAGGTGTACCGGGAGTTGTGAGTTGGGAAAATATCCCATGCTCGACCATAAAGTTTTCAAACTCTTGGTCAAGGTACTCACCTCCACGATTCGATCGCAATAACTTGATAGTCCTACCTAATTGATTCTCAACTTCAGCTCGAAATTCTTTAAACATTTCAAATGTTTCCGACTTTCGTTGCATTAGGTAGACGTATCCGTATCTTGAGTAGTCATCTATAAAGGTGACATAATCCTCATAACCACCCTTAGCTTTAACATTCATCGGTCCGCAGACGTCTGTATGTATAAGCTCTAGCGGTTTTTAGCTCTAGCGGTTTTTAGCTCTAAGCCCTTTTCCAGTAAAAGGTCTATTAGACATCTTACCTTCCAAACAAGATTTACAGACAGGTAAGGTGCCAACTTTTAAATCACTCAAAGGTCCGCTTTTTACTAGTCTGTCTATCCGGTCAAGGTTGATATGACAAAGCCTTAGATGCTTAGATGCTTAGATGCCTAGATGCCAGAGATACGTGTCATAATCTGGAGAAATCTTATGTCGTTTAGTTTTTTGTTTTTCAACCTTAAATATTTCGGTGTTGAGCAGTAGTATGTATTAACGGTCTTAACACATACAAATTGTTTTCATTAATTCCTGAACAAATATTCAGACCATTCTTTCCAATAATAACAGACTTATTATTAAAAGAAACAAAATATTTTTATTCTAACAACATAGAAACGGAAATCAAATTCCGTGTAAATCCAGGAATATAAAATATATTGTCCAACAATATACAATTATTATAAAAACGTAATCTAATTACACCCACTGCTCATGCCGACATGACATCCCCTGACCCCACACGTAATGAGAAGGCTTGCTCATCTAGCTGTGTCCAAGAATCAGTCCATTGTAAAGAAGAACAAATATGGTTAGTGGCCCCTGAATCAACTATCTAGGGTGAAGAATCATCTTCCACTAAATTCGACTCAAGAACAAGTAAATCATATTTACTTTTCTTGGACTTCTTCTTGCTTTGGGCTTTCTTGGGTTTGGGCTTATTCTTCACTTTCCCAGTAGACCTCTTTCTCTTCTTATTATTAGATTAGGAAGATGGTTCAGCAACATTTACCTCATTGGTCTTACCCTTGTTGTCCTTAGTCAGGGACTCAAAGGTAGTGAGCTCATTCAGCAACTGTGTGAGATTGAACCTTAACTTGTTCATCCCGTATTTGCTTTTAAACTGATCGAAACTCTTCAGAAGAGTCGTCAGTATGATGCTCACTTGACTAGGTTTGTCAATGGCCCCGCCATTGACTTCTGTCTTGTTGAAGTAGGACATCATGCTCAGGACATGTTCCCAAACTCGCGTACCTTCCTTCATTCGAGCGAGCATAGCAGAACGAATGGCTTCGTGTCGCTTTTGCTCGAAGGGTTGCCCAAACATAGCTTACAATGACTCCTTGATTTCGAATGCTGAAGTCATTGCATCATTCTTTGTGACAAGCACGTCTGTCATAGAAGCCAACATATATGTTCGGGCCTTCTCATCAGATGAGACCCATCGCTCGTATGTCTCACGAACAGTTCGTGTGGCATTGGCAGCAGGCGCTGTAGGACATTCCACCGTAAGCACAAACTTGAGGTCCTTGGTGACCAATATTGCATTAATGTTAAGTTTCCACTTAGTATAGTTATCACCAGTTAATTTGTCGTGTTCAAGAATTTGAAGTAATACAGAAGACATTGTTGTTGAAATAAATAAAATATTCATTCAGTCATTTATTTAAAACAAATGCGAGTGCTTTGGCATAAATTTAAACATGATGCATGCACATGTTTAACGAACTATAACTATCCTAAAACTAGTTACTATACCACGAAAATCCAACATACCACAAAGAATAACTCTTATTCCATATCATTCAACCAGCGTTCATTCAGTCAGGTTTTTAATTAACAAACTTAATCAAAACCTTCGTGAGTGTAACCTACCATTTCAGATCTCACGGGCTTAACTCGAGAATTGCCGCCTTAGGGTCGGTCAATCCCGAAAAACCTCATAAATCATATCCGTTAGGAAGTCAATCTTAGTATTGACCTTTGTGGAAACCCTCCTTAGGGAGGACGAAAGCAAAGCCATCACGATGCCCCACTCGGATCTCACGGTGTTGAACTAATGATGGAGACCGTAGGATATTTATGTCATATATCCCTCTCCCACTCACTATTTTAAAATTAGGGGTATCTATTAACCGTTAATGCACTTAGACTCTACAGGATTAAACAACTAACTTTAATCAAGTTATCTAGTACATTAACTAATTAGAACCAAATTCTAATTAACTAATAAATTATTAATGATTTTTAACTATTAAAAATCTAATCTATTAGTGAATAATCTAAGTCTTTGTAAACTATTTACTATGGTTAGATTATTATGTTAGTGTTTACCAAGTTTTAACTATTAAAACCCTTACACTTTATTTGGATCATTTATTATTAGGTAATTAATCATATTAATCATAATTAAAATAAATGACCCTATTAATCTAACTTATTAAACTCTTTAATAACTAGATTAATATTAATGAGAATTACCAAGTTTTCTAACCATTAAAAAACTAATCTCATTATTCATATCCAATTATGTATATTACCCATTTTAATCACATTAAAAAAAATGCATAAAATATCTGGCTATGATGCATGTATGACATATAAAATATATTTGTGTAGGCACATCTAATCTAAATGACATACGTATGCATGACAATGTTTTTATCATCACATAATATAAAGCATACATGAATTGACCGAGTACTGTGGATTATTTAACCTAAAAAAAATTACAAAAAAAATTCTCAAGGCATTCATTGATCTTCTTGTAATTTTCGAGTCTTTCAGTCTCTTCAGGTCACTCCGATTCATCTCATGAATCCTTCTTCACAATTTTTTCGAGTCTTCAATATAGGTTACAATTTTTTTTTTACAATAAAATATTAGATAAAAAAACATAAACAAAATAATAATAGAAATAATACAACCCATAAACCCTAAATCCAAAGTACCATATAATTAACGATCAATCATGTTTTCGTAAATTAAAAAAAATATAATATACATACAAAAACATCATACAGTCAATTTAAATTGTGCCAACATAATTCATACATACAGGAGCATCGAAAACAATTTCCTGTTCTGAAATTGTTTTTGGCTCTGATACCAATTGTTGGAACCCCGTTCACCGGTCACGCAGCGGAACTATGTTTTAAAATTTTTATACAGATCATAATCTGTATCTGGGACCAGTGAACTTTGGATCGTAATTATTTTTCGGAACTAATATATATAATATGTAAACATAGGAAATTGTAATCAATAAAATCAAGAAGAAAATCTTACCAACGTTTGAAAGCTCCTTCACTTTTCGATATGCTCCTGTCTGAACCAATCTTACCAACGTTTGGAGACTCCTTCTTTTTACGATGTGCTTCTGTCTGAAACACTCGATCTTCCTCGCTATCTCCCGGGATTGGTAACTACGTGTGGACGCGTCACGATCTAAGGAACTTGAATGGAGGATGTAGAGTGAATTGAAGAAACTCTTTCTTTTATGTGTTTCAAAAACACATAAAACATGAAACAATATATATATATATATATATCTATGTGTTTTAAGAAAAACCCACGCCTGCACTTATTTTTCACAAATATATTTCTTATCTCTCTCCTGCTTTCACCAATGTATATATATATATTTCTTCCTTATACAAACTCTTGCGTTTTCTATATATATATATATATATATATATATATATATATATATATATATTAATAATATGTGTATAAAGTATTTACATCCTATACAAATTCTTCTTTTGACTAATGTTTCATGTGCACACACCAATTTGCATCCAATGCAATCTCTTGTGTTATTAATTGATATATATATCTTTTAATTATTCTTTTCAAATATATCTAATATATTTAAAAGTGATAATAATTATTTTAAATTTAAACTTAAATTCAAATAATTAGATAAATGATTTAGTAAAAATAAAATAATCCTATTATTTTATCTTCACCTAAATCCATATATCAACTAACACCCTCCAATTAATAGTTAATTCATAATTCATAATTATCAATATAATTAATTAATTTAACTATTAACATTCATTAATTAAATAATCTCATTATTCAATTAATTTCCGAATAAACAAGTATCACTTTCGTAACACAACTAATTGGACAATCCAATTAATTTACCGTGACCCTTGTTACCTAAATCGATCGGGCTAGTAAGGGGACATAATGAACTCACAGTATTTTGAGCTCCAATAATTTATTCGATTAAAACCTATTCTCCCCTACTCCAGGTTTAATAGACATACACATTCTAGGGAATTTTATCATCTTCGAGCATATTGTTGTATATAATGTGTTTGTCGAGCCATGTGTAGGTACATATTGCATACAATAAGGTTTTGATCTTAAAGTCAAGTTTGGGAAGTCAAAATGAGCAAAAAAAAGTCAAGAATGGAAGTATTCAGAGTTGTCGTTGCCTCATCGTTGATCCAAACCATGGCTTGATTCATGATCAACCATGACAAGTTCCCTGGTGGATCCGTCATTGAATCAAAACACAACACAAAAACCGCAACACTAGTCAACTATGTTTTCCAAAGGTTAGTGGGCTGAAATTGCAAATGCCTAAGCAGAACATCCAAATTTCGGGGTCCATATCTCCCTCCTTAAAGTGAACTAGGTTTTGTACCACCTATTTTTAGAAAGCCTCAAAAATCTACTTACCAACAATTATTACATATCACAATTTCTGATTTTCTAGAGGGAGATATGATTCTTTTCGTAACGATGCGTAAGGTTGGAAACACGATAGCGACATAGAGCTTCATGCAAAACAACCATATTTCGGGGTCCATAACTACCTCCTCAGAGTGAACAGAGTTTCATAAAACCTATTTTTAGAAAGCCCTAGAAGTCTACTTTTCAGCGGTTTATAAGGATCACAATTCTGGATTTTCTAGAAGGAGATATGCACGTTTTCGTAACAGTGCATGAGGTAAGAATTTGTGTCGCGGTCGCGACGCCGTCTTGCTATACTACGAAATTTAAACCCAAAAATTACTGTCGATGGGTGTGCCATCTTGCAAGACTGCGGTACACCTAATTCCAGACCGTGACATGTCAATTTTTGGCCATTTTTGAAGGGAAAAATGTGTCCTTTCACACCCCAATTCATCCCCAAACTTTTCCTAACTATAAATACATCATTTTTCTCCTATTCTCTTCACCCAATATAGACCCAAAAGAACAACCCATACTTCATCATTTTCTTTTTCATCTTCTTCCATTTCAAAAGAGAGAGAAAGAGAGAGAGAGAGAGGCTTTCAAGGTTCCCATGGAGGTTCTCCTCGTGGGAAGCTCACCATCACCCATTTCTACACATCCTCCACCAATTTTGAGAGTTGATTGCAATGAGATAGGAGTGGTCTGTGGCCAATTTTGAGCTATGGATTCGTGGAGCACTTGGAGGGATTTCTTCAAGGGTTGTCTCCTTTAAACTCGTTCTCTTTGTATTTCATGTTTTCTTGATTGTATAATCCCCACTTAGGAAATATTGTAAACCAAATTTGTGCTCAATACATGTTGGTTGCTTTTTTATTCATTTGGGTTTTGATTTGTTCTTGTTATTATTGAATAATCTCTTATCTTGATATGCCTGTGTATGGAGATTAGAAATTGATATGTGTTCATAGATGGGATTAGGAGTAGATTAACTTAATTGTAGGAGTAGTTGTAATCAAAAATCTCATTTGTATGTGTATGTCTTTAGAAGGTCAAAATTAACTTGTATGGGTGGGTATTGAGTGTTTGTGAGTTTTTTGTTGTGTCTAGGAGGACTAATCCATTTATAACCTTAACCACTTAGCTCTAAAGAATGGATGAAACTTGTTCTATACATGACCTTTGCTAGAGTAGGTTAGGTTTTGGCTTATGTTCATATGCTTAATGGTAGGGACTTGAGGCACAATTGCTCTCTGACTCGCTCCAAAAGTGGGCGCTCGAAAGTGTACGAGGCATGAGTGTAGTAAAATAATAAGTAAAGTTTGTTCCCACAGTGATTGAGGAGTTGATTACTGAAATTGATCGATTTAACTACTATTTGAACAATGATTTAGAAAATGTGATTTTTGTGCTCTAGCTATTCTAATTTACTACTAAACAAGTTTTATCTAAAAATGAGAAAATGAACACGAACAATTTTATATTGAATGCATATATGTGATAATGAATGCTAAGGCTTAGAATCCACCTCACCTCCTTCTATCTCGAACCCAAGACTAACTTAACTACCCAAATTATGCAATTGTGAATTGTATACCAGTGCACCCACTAATAATTCCTAATCTCTCCCGAAAATTAGAAATTACATCCACACATACCAAAAACCTATCTCTCGATGACTCTAGAATATATGCATGAATTCATTAAGAGCTTGGTACACAAAAAAGGTTCTCTACACTAGCCTCGCGTATCTCTACCTTACTAGTCATATATATAGGACATTTTATCAAACACATGGAGTGCGTCACCCCTCGGTTCATAGCATCCAACAATAAATCATTCACAAGTTGATCAATCTCATGAAAGCATTCAACACTCAAAAATATTAATACAAGATATAAGCATACATGGGCAAAATAAAAAGTTTATATAATTAAATGAGAAGGTTTGGTTTCATCAAGCCTTAGCAAAGGACAATTAGTTCATACTACAAATTAGAACCATATACAACAGATATGAAATGAAAGACATGGCTCTTCACAATGATAAAAGAGAAAGATTAGAGAAAACTATATTGGGAGTCTTCTCTAGTATTGAATCTTCTTCTCCTTCAAGCACTTTTCAGCTCCCTTTTTGCTTCAGAAATATGAAATGAATATGGGTATGTGTTGTGGGTATGGTAGATGTTTGGATATTTAGGGAAATGTGGTGTCTTGGAATGGTTTTCTTCAAGGTTGGTTTGCTGATATAATGGTAGTTCCCAAGATGAGGTTTTTTTGTGTGTGTAGATTTCTGGTCCACTCTCCTCCCTCATGGGTCTCAAAATAGTAATGATATAAATATGGGAAAGACTTTGGTCTGGGGAAAAAAGGGTATTTCCATGATTTTATTACTTTTCTGGGCTCAGGAGCGACCATGGGGCGACCATGGGGCGACCATGGGGTGACTTGGGATATGGTCGCACTGAAGTTGCTATTGCGTCTGGTGTAGGGGTCCAAAACCGAGAAGATTGTGACTTCTAGGTGACTAAGAGTGAGGTCACCCTGGGGTCACTTTTTTACTCTGGTTAGAAAGTCTTGTGCCGAGAAGATTGTGACCTCCAGGTGACTAAGAGTGAGGTCGCCCAGGGTTCACTTCTGTGTCTGGTGCAAGGGTCCAAAACAAAGAAGATTGTGACTTCCAAACGACTCAGAGTGTGGTTGCCCTGGTCACTTTTGTCTCTGGTTGGGAAGTCTTGAGCCGAGAAGATTACAACCTCCAGGCGACTAAAAGTGAGGTTGCCCTGGGGTCGCTTTTGCGTCTAATTGCCACTTGTACATTTTTCTCTTGCCCACTTTAGCTCTATCTAAGACTTTCAGTCTTCAAAACCAAACTAAACTTGCACGCTTGTTAAAAGGGTTAAAAACTCGGTTTTACCCGAGGAACGAACATGAATTTGATACAAATTTGGGGCTACATTATATGTAGAAATGAACCAATCACTCTAGTCATGACCTTTGGGGAGTGATTCGTGTCTTGAATCCCTCTGTTGAGATTACAAGCACAATTGCTCTAGCCATGACCTTTGGGGACTGATTTGTGTTTGTGAATCTCTCAATTGAGAGAACAAACCCTTAGCTTGAATTGGATGTCCTTAATGCCTAACAACCACTATTTGTGAACTTATGTATGGTGAGCTTTATGAACCTTGTGTGATCATTCTCATCTCTCCAAACCACCCTTTTATTTGTCACTTTAAACATCATTCTCACCCATTCATATTCCCTTTATTTTATTTGCATTCTTATCATTTACATTTCCTTCGCACACACCCGCACTATGTATACACCTCACACACCATTCTCACAACTTCCACATTCTATTTATATCACTTTCAATAAACTCTAAAACATGATACGATTGACGTATAACTCCTCCATTTGGACGATATTTGCCGATTTATTTGTTTTCAAATATAAATATCTTTTAATAATCGCAATTTGGTACGACACAAAAGCGAGTATCATGTAACCATACATTTATTGCATCACTCCAATCCATTCTATCCTTGTAAATAATATTGTATACAATTTATGTTTTCATAGTAATACTTACATTTAATGCACACACTACAAATATCTCTATTCGTATTGTCCAAAAAGCTAAGTTAGGAACAAATGATGGATTACACCTCTCAGTGGGAACAAACTTAACTTATCATTGTATCACTCCAACGGCCTCGTACTATTACGAACGCCCATTCTGAAGCGGTCAAGTCACTCCAAACCATTTTTTTAAAACAAGTTTTTTTAAAAACTTTTGTGTTTTTTTTTTCAGTTTTACAAACCCTAAAATATCTTTTTTTTTAATTCTCACACACCATCCAACCCTCCGTCATATATCGTCACCAGTTATATATATATATATATATATAAAATAATTTTCTTATCAGTGCGTTGCATGTGGACCACAGATTATGGAGAAGTTTTGACAAGAGCATACACTTTGAGTCAAAGTATGTAAATCTAATGATTCATATCCAACGCACTGATGAAGTTATATCAGTGCGTACTTACTTGAAAATATCTGTATATATATATATATATATAAAGTTTTTCTGTTTTTCGGTTCAACCAAATTTGAAATCAGATTTTTTTTCCTTTAAAATTATTTTTACTCAATAGAATTTGTTTCGTACTCAACTTAAAATCCAAAAGAGAAAATCAAATATTGTTATCCTATTTTCATAGATTGATCTCTAAAACAGTTTTTATTTCTTATTATTTTGATCTCCTCTCTTTTGTTCAATTTTATTTTTATTTGATTATTTAACGCCTATTTTCCGTTTCCCCTTTCAAATTTCCTAAAGAGAAGTATTCAAAAGGTGTAATATCAAAATAAAATGGTATGTCCTTAGTTTTTTTTTTTTTTTTAAATAGAGTATCTTTAGAATATGTGTGTCAAAAGATAAAGGGGATAATTTTGGGGAAAAAAAGGAAGTACTGCTTTTAGATTTAATTTTTTTTTATTAGATTGTCCTTAGAAATGAAGTATAAAAAGAAAATCATTAGATCGTAAACAAGTTGACACTATATTCGGGGGTGATAAAAATACAAAAACAAACATGTCATTCAGTTTCAAGTCTCAGTCATTATTCAGTATTCAGTAGAATTCAAGATTGTTTAGTTTTCAGATAAAAAAAAAACAAGTGACTCTTAGTGGTTGTGTTTTTTTTGTCTGAAGACTGAACAGTCCTGAATTTCTCTAAAAACTGAATAAGGATTGAAATCTAAACCTGAATGACATGTTTGTTTGTTTTTTCTCACATTTAAATGTACTGTCAACATGTTTATTTTTTAAAATTAAAATTTTCTGAAAATAAATAATTTTACATATATATGATAATAAAAAGAAGTAATTTTACATACATGTTTATATAAACAAAGTTCAATTTAACAAAACAAATAATATAATTTGCATGTTCTGCAAACAAAGTTCAAGTTCAATTTATTATAAAAAAAAATCAAGTTATTTTGAGAAAACCGATTTTATTTATTTTTTAGTTTCCTAAATCATATGCATCAGAAACCTTTTTTTTTTTTTGAAATGGATTCTTGAATTATATGCACCTGTCCCTATTGAAAATGATTATGTTTTTTTTTTCTTTTCTAAAAGTTGTTTAAATATAAATATATTAAAAGAAAGATCCCCACACATATCAAATTAGGATAAATTCATATAGAATTAAGATAAATTTAAAAATATATCTTCTTTGAGAAGATAGATTTTGAAGAGGATATTTTAATTATAATATAGTGATTTAGAATTAAGTTAGCAGTCAAAATTTGTTTGATCAATAAAAAAATTAACAAAACAACTTAATAAGTTTAATTCGAACACATTAAGTTTTAAATGAAAATGGTCATTTAGTCAATTATCCAATAACCACAAAATAATACAATTTCTAAACCAATAAAAAAAATAACTTGAGAAATAAAGTTTAGAGGTGTTTAATTGAAACAAATATTATGGTGTGTATAATATTAATCTAGAGGGGGGGTGGTGAATAGATTTTAACAAATTTTACCCAATTTTCGTTAAAGGTCAAGTTGACGAAAACGCCCCTAGCTAATTACAATAAAATCACAAGTGTAAAAATATGGAAATATTAAAGACACTTGAGATATACGTGGAAACCTTCCAAATGGGAAAAACCATGGGCTGATGAGTGCGCCACACTAGAACCTCGAATCCACTAATGGCAAGAAAATTACAACCTAATCCCGGTTTAATTCACCACCACTACCTAATCCCGGTATAAGTGAACCTAATTCACCTTGCTTGCGATTTAAGCTACCTACTCCAGGAAGCAACACAAGTCTTACTTCTCAATAAAGAGATAAAAAGTCCTAAGTGAATATATGATGATATTCAATGAACAAACAAGGCTAGGAAACCGTATATGCTTATCTAGGATAATGAGATGACAATTAATGCAATCCTAAATATCAAAAGCTAAATGACATGTTCAAGAAGCTTAGCTAAACATAGATCAAACAATCCTATGAAGCTATCACAATACAACACTCAATCATGGCATCACAACAATCTCTAATTTGTATCTAGAAAATCTTCTAAGAGCATACAAATAATTAAAGAGAAGGTTTAGCAAGTAAAACACTTAACTTGTAAGAAGGTAGTGAAGAACTTACCAAACAAGATGTGATGAAGCAACCCTATCCATTGATGCACTCTAAATGAACTTAGATGATGAAAGATGGAGTTTTTATGCACATGGGAATGCTTTGAGTGATTAAAAATAAGTTCTCGAAAGAGTTTTTCCTTTGAAATGTGTTCGAAGGAAAATATATGATATTCTGAACTCTTGCACGACCTTAAACCAAAGATTTTTATATATATATGAGATTCAAACAAAGTGAGGTCGTTTTGGAAAAAATGTTCCAGCTTCCTCTGTATGCGCTGGTCGAGTAACGCACAACCTAATTATATAATACGCGCTGGACGAGTGGCGCATTCCAATGGCATAACACATGGGAAAATTCTCTGGAATGTTTGCACTGGTGAGGCTACGCTAGTCGAGTAGCGCACCACCAGCGCACACCCACTTTTTTCAACTGTGTACGGGTGCAACAGCGCAGCTCAGTGGTGCAACACATACGACGATCCACTGGAATGTTGATCTGGTCGAGTAGCGCACCACCAGCGCAAAGCCAATTTTCAACACTCAAACACACAATAATCAATAAGTTCAAGAGTGATGAAAAATGCATCATATTCTAATGCCTAACAAGACATGAAACTTTAATTACAAGATGCAAATATATCAAACAAGAGTCATTTAAATCAAAATGCACACAAGCATAACCACTCAACACATGTGAATAAGAGTTATGTATGAATATGTGAGTGTGTGCAACTATCTCTTCAAAGCAAGTAAGTACAAGAATTTTACCTTCGGTGCTTCTCCTCTATAGGTCTTGAGAGCCTAAGCTACCCTTACATAATACCCCAAAAATGTGATTTTTTCACAAAATAAGCCAATCAACAAATGAGGAATTTACATTAACAAATTAGTTTAAAATAATCAACTTAACAAAAAATAGAAGAAATAAGTTTGGTAAACTTTATTATTAAATTATATAAAAAGATGAAAATAAACACGATAGATAGATTTAATGGCGAAACAAAAACGATAGATAGATTTAATGGCGAAACGAAAACAATAGGTTCTTGAATCCATAAGAAAATATTTTTCAAAAGAACGATTTCATTAATATCAAAGATAAACAACCTAAAAATAATGTGACTCTTCCTTAAATAGAAAAAACAAACTCGATTCCTCATTTCCACTAGGATTCAAGATTTCTAACAAATTGACTATAAAACCCAAAACTTTCTCCATTTGAGGTGACTTTTGGAGTAAAACTTCCATATCTTATTTCTTATACTCTGGGCACTACTAAGTTACAAGCTGCTGATGAGACACGCAAATCTAGAGAAGGGATTCTAAGGCTACTAAAAGAAAATCTTCATCTTGCGCTAGCGCGAATGAAGTTCTAGATTGACAAACATTACACTGATAGAGAATTTTGTATCGGGGATCAGGTCTTTTTACGCTTCCAACCATACCGACAGTCCTCCGTTTCGTGTTGAAAGTCACTTAAGTTGGCCCTAAGATTTTATGAACCCTACCAAGTTACACAAAGGATCGATCAGGTGGCTTATAAACTGGATCTTACAAAGGAATACAAAATTCATAATCCTATTCAAGTTTCGGGTCTAAAGAAAAAAATTGGGAATCACCAACCGAGTGTTCAATCTCTTCCTCCAGTTTCTTCTGATGATCTTGTTTGTAACATCAACCAGAAGGCATTCTTGCCAAATGAGTAATCACCAAGGACAAGTAAAGACCCAAGACTAAAATTCATGTCAAATGGAAAGGCGCAACGTTGGAAAATCAATGGAGGTTCTCTAAGAGATATCCAGAATTTAACCTTGAGGACAAATATCGTCTTGATCTTGTTATATGCCTACTGTCATATTAGATTATTGTAATCAAATGATCTAATTTTTCCCTTAATGATATGCATTAATGAGTAATGTTACATAACCCAAATAATTGGTTTAGAGAGAGCGATGAAAACCGAAATCGGTTAAGAAAGATATTAAGAACCGAAAATTGTTTAGAGAAAAAGATGAAGAACCCAATCGGTTTAGAGAGAGGGATGAAGACCGAAATCGGTTTAGAGAGAGAGATGAAGAGCCAAATTGGTTTATAGAGAGAGAGCAAGAAATCTGATTTTGAAAAAAAAAATTGGAGATGAAGACATTGATAAGTGAAAATTTGGATGGGAAATATTGGGTCTAATAAAACAAAAGTGAGGACATACCCGTCATTTCAATTTAAAGATGTTAACTATAGTTAAAAATAAATTTTTGGCTAAAAACAATAACTTAATAAAAATTTTAATAATTTCTTGCAATTCCCTCTTTTATTAATATCAAAGATAAATAGCCTAAAAATGATGTGACTCTTCCTTAAATAGAAAAAACAAACTCGATTCCTCATTTCCACTAGGATTCAAGATTTCCAACAAATTGACTATAAAACCCAAAACTTTCTCCATTTGAGGTGGTTTGTGGAGTAAAACCTCCATATCTTATTTCTTATACTCTAGGCATTACTAAGTTACAAGCTACTGAGGAGACACACAAATCTAGAGAAGGGATTCTCAGGCTACTAAAAGAAAATCTTAATCTTACGCAAGCGCGAATGAAGTTCTAGGTTGACAAACATTGCACTGATAGAGAATTTTGTATCGGGGATCGGGTCTTTTTACGTCTCCAACCATACGGACAGTCCTTCGTTTCGTGTTGAAAGTCACTTAAGTTGGCCCTAAGATTTTATGAACCCTACCAAGTTACACAAAGGATCGATCAGGTGGCTTATAAACTTGATCTTCCAGAGGAATACGAAATTCATAATGTTATTCATGTTTCCGGTCTAAAGAAAAAAATTGGGAATCACCAACCGAGTGTTCAATCTCTTCCTCCAGTTTTTTCTGATGATCTTGTTTGCAGCATCAACGAGAAGACATTCTTGCCAAATGAGTAATCACCAAGGACAAGTACAAACCCAAGACTGAAATTCATGTCAAATGAAAAGGCGCAACATGGGAAAATCAACGGAGGTTCTTTAAGAGATATCCAAAATTATCGTCTTGATCTTGTTATATGCCTATTGTCATATTAGCTTATTGTAATCAAATGATCTAATTTTTGCCTTTAATGATATGCATTCATGAGTAATGCTACATAACCCAACTAATTAACCTAAATGATGTGGCAATTGAGTATGTTATCATCACCGCACACAACATGAGATGATGTGGCTAATGAAAAATCCACTTGTCACATCATTTAGGTTAAAATTTGAACTAAATTTTTGGATTGTCTAATATTAGTGTACATTAAATGCTTAACGAATCATAAAATATAAATAAATGTCTTGGATGAATTAATTCAAAATCATTTAAGTCCATCCATAACAAGAAAAAATAAAAAGTAAATTAATAAATAATAATTCTCTAGTCAGGATCAAACTTGAAATTTGTCTTTAGAACCTAAGAATTATCACATGTGATAATCCGAGTAATTTGATATTAATGGATTATCACATGTGATAATCCTTATATTCTAAAAAAAAAAAGATCTGGTCCCAACTAAAGAAGGACCGTAAAAACAATAATAGAATTTAACCTTGAAGACAAGGATCGTCACGAGCAGGATGGAATGTCACGAGTGATAATCCGATTAATTTAATGGTAATGGATTATCACATTTGATAGTCCTTAGATTCTAAAGAAAAATTTCAGGTCCAGCCCGGACTAGAGAAGGACCGTATAAAACAATATTTGAATTTGATCATAAATATAAAATTTAACCTTGAAGACAAGGATCATCACGGAGCAGGATGGAATATTACATGTAATCAAGATCAAATGATCTTGACATCTTGTTATATGCGTAATGTTATATCAGCGATCGAGATCAACTTATTGTAATCAGATCATCTTATTTTTCCTTTAACGGCATCCATTAAATTCTTAATGAATCATAAAATATAAATAACATTTCTGATGAATTAATTCAAAACCATTTTAAATCCATTTAAACGAGGAAATTAAGAGGTAAATTAATAAAAAAAATTACGTACCCTAAATCTGAAGTGATATATAAAACATTATCTAAATTTGATCATCCGGGCAATTCCAAATTAAGCTTCTCTGCATTAATTTTACCCAAAATATCATGATGAGATCGCAAGAAAACCTGCCAAATGGCATTTCATTTTCAGAACCTTTAAAGCCTTAGGTAAACAATGACTTAGGCCAACGTTATGGAATTATATCATATTTTGAAAGTGGAAAACAACTTACAGTGGTAATTTTTTGTTGTTGACAGAAGCTAGTATATTAAAACAAAAACCATTACACACAACCAGGACTTGTTTTGAAAGTGGAAAACAACTTATATTCTAGAGCAGATGTATATATGCCTGAGATTAATAGTGCAAAAAACAAAATCCTTTGTATGTATATATGCCTGAGATTAATATTGCAAAAAACAAAATCCTTTGTATGTCTCTGAAGAGAAACCAGTACAGTATGTATTTTTGTTGGCAATTAGCTGTATGTATTTTTACAGTTTCCAAAGGAATCAGTATGTACCACAGTATTCAGTAATGCTTTTGATTATTTGGTTGATAATACGTTGCATTGCTTCAATAGCTTTGGCCTTCTCAGTTCTCCCAAACGGAGACCAAACTGTGAAAGAGACCAAGCTCGCTTTGCATTGCAGGCCACAATCTCCCTCGGGCATGATGGCAAAACCGTCAGGAGGAGGAATGATCCACTGCTTCTTCCTGTCTTCTTTCTTTGTCTCTTCTTTTAGAAATATTGTTTCCATTTGTTCCTTATTCATCACATGAGAGATCACAGAGGAGCAAAATTCCCCCTTGGAATTTTGTTGAATCAGGTAGTAAGGCTGTTACAAATAAAAACACTTCGAGTCATAAATTATATACACAAAAACTATCATAAATCAATGAGTTTAGCCTAAGTTAAAACCTCTGTCAGAAACCTCTGCCTTGGTTTTATTCAGGAATGGTCGACCTAACAGACCATTATAAGGCCAGTTGTCCAGGTCTACCACTATAAAGTCGAGTAAAACTGTTTTCTGACAATGTGCTACTCCGATTTTCACTTGGAGCTTCGCTGTCCAGAGAGACCTGACCTCGACTCCCCCAAATCCTCTGAGTGAGGTATAGAAAGGTTGCAAATCCTTTCAATCCAACCTAAACTGATCATAAACAATCACATTGAGAATGTCTGTTGAACTGCCATTGTCTACCAAAATTCTCCTGACTTCTTTGTGGCCAATTCGGGCACTTATGATGAGGGCGTCATTTGGTCGGACATCGACCGCATGTTAATCGACCTCCGTGAATATTATCGAGTCTCATGCTTCCTTTATTCTCTTCGGGTCTGGTTTGTAAAGTTGACTTCAAAATTCTACCTTGCCTCCACCACTTCTCGGATTTCCTGAGTCCTCTCTCTGTTACTTCTCCCAATTGATGGTCCTCCAAAGATAGTTTGTATTACTTCATTCGACTCGGGACTGACCCTTTTGTTGCGACCAAAATTATGATCTGTCTTGGTCTCTTTCTTTGTCTCTGACTTCTCATATTTCTTTAGGGTTATATCTTACAGGTGTTCTTCCTGAATGAGGGTCTATATATAGTCTTCAAACTGGTAACATTTGGAGGTCTCATGACCGGTTTCCTTGTGGAATCTATAATATTTTGTCATGCTCGCCGAGCAAATTGAGATTGTCGATGTGGCTTCATCACCAGATTCTTTTCTTCTAGTATTGCCAAGATTTCTTCATGCTTTTTCCAAAAGGGGTTTAGTTTGTGTATTTTCCTTAAAAAAAATTCCGTGGTCTGGTCAACATTACACTCACTCCCCCGGTCCTTGTTTCTTTCTTTGTTATTTTCTTTTTGTTTTCCTTTATGGTTCTGTACCTTCGAATCAGCATCTTTTTGTTTGAGTCTCCCTCCATGCATATAGCAACCTCCTATTGCTAATTTCTCTTCCTCAACTAATGCATATCCTCCAGCCATATCCATCATATTTGCATATCTAGTTAGACGAGCCCTTCTTAGGTCAAAAACAGTCGTTCATTCTGCAGGTTGTTTATGAATGTAGCAATTATTGTTTCGTCATTCGTATTGTCGATTTCTGAGACCGTTTGGCCAAATCTTCCCAAGTATTTCTTTATTGACTCGTTTTTCCCTTGCTTAAGCTGAGAAAGGTAAGCAACTGACTTTTCCTGTGCACATTGCCTAGGAATTGTCTTGAAAAGCTTCTACTCAATTCACCGAAACTCTCAATACTTGCCAGAGGTAACCTCTCAAACCATCTCGAGCCTGTGTCCCCCAGAGTTTGTAGAAAATTGAGACACATCAAAGGGTCGTTGTGGGCATACTGAGCCATAACGCTTTTATATCGCATAACGTGTTCTTTAGGATCTGTATCCTTCTTGAACTGTTCCACGTGTGGCTTCCTGAACCTTTCTAGGAATGGGGTTCGAAGGATGTCCCTGGTAAAAGGACTATCAGAATCATCATCAGACAACTCATTATATCCATATCGCCTAATCAACACGTTCATTTGACGTCTGTTGTTTTCGAATTCTTGAGTAAGGCTCTGAATCATAACATCTCTGTTCCCCACCGGTTCACCATGATGGTTAAACTTTTTGTGTTGTTTAATAATTTAATTAAAGATAAAACTATCATTAACCAATAAATATTGTTAGTGGAGTGTGAATAGATATGGGATGGGTAGGTAGATTTTCAATATCATCACTCTTTAAATAATACCAAAGTATGGTATGTGACAAAAATGTCACATTGACTATATCTAAAGACAGCTTTGGCTCTTCCTTTCTTTTTCAACTTTCTCCCTTGTTAGAGATTATCATAACGATTTATAAACATATATGAAGTTCCCATTACCTAGCTTTTGTTCTTGTTTTTGAAAGTTTTTGTGAATATAACATCTTTTGTGTGCCTTGTACAGGTTATATCCCTTAAAATAAAGGGTTGAGCTAAATTGAAGAGTTTTGGAGGTTAGAAAGGTTGAAATTGGAATTGTTTGTACAATACACTCAACTTCGGAAGGTTATGTCTCCCTCCTCCAATCAAACTACGTTGCCTATTACAACTTTAAGAAAAGCCTCAGATGTCTAATTTTAAGCAATTTTTACAAATCACGATTTTGAAATCTCTAGAGGAAGTTATTGTTGTTTTCGTAATGTTGCATGAAACAGAAAACTCACCCATGAATTCTCTCGTGAAATCACCCTCGAAAAAGGCACCAGAATTCTCCGCGGGACAAGTTTTGTGTGAGCCACTCGCGGACCCACTCGTGGAGGCCCTATTTTCAGCCATTTTCGGCCACTATTTGAAGGGCAATTTTGTCCTTTCACATCCCATTTCGTGACCTAACTTCCAAGCACTTTAAATATCCCACATTTCTCACCTCTCACCAAAGAGAATCCCCTCCCCATCTCAAGCCTCCTCTTTTCTCTTCTCTTCTCTCTTCCATTTTCTTTCATTTTCTTCATCTTCTCCACTAAATAAGTGAGAGCACCAAGCATGAAGATTTTTCCTCCATGGCAGGTCACCATACACCACCACCATCACGTTTTTCACTTCCTCCACCACAATTGAGAGTAGATTGCAAGAAGATAGAAGGGTCTTTGACCAATTTCGAGCCAAGCATGGAAAGAAGCTCTTGGAGAAGTTTTCTTCAAGGGTTGTATTTCCTTTTACTCATTCTCTTTGTATTTTTTGTTTTCTTAATTGTGTAATCACCGATTTAAGGAATAATTGTAAACCGACATTTATTGCAATATAAGTATGATTGTTTTTATATTCTTTGAGTTTTTTTTTTACTCTTTGCTATTCATTGATTAAAAATCTTATTGTGATATTCATGTTTGTGGATAGTTTAAATAAATATGTGTCCATGAATGGGATTAGGAGTAGAGTAATTTAATTTAGGAGTAGTGTAATTTAGTTTCCCATGATTGTTGATTGATGGATGGATGACTCAAAATACCATGTTTGAATGATTTGAGAAATTGAGTTTTAGCTCTAAAGAGTGGGAGAAGTTTGATTGATGCATTCATAGGCTAAATTTGACTCTGGTTCATATTCTTGTGCTTAAAGGGTCTTTGTTTTAAAGGCATAATTGCTCTCTCATGGCTTAGGTTGAGTAATGAATTGATTTTGGTTAATTCCTTTATCAAGAGAATGAATTCCTAAACTAAATTAAATATTTTTAATGATATAACAATCACTTTGTTACATGTAGTCGTTGGTAAACTTGTTTTTCATGTTTAGCCATCCTAGGGAGATTGAGAAAACTGAATCATTGACTTGGTAGTAAAGACCACTGACATTCCTCTTGTGTTTGTGTTGTGATATGGGTATTTAATGTGCTTAATGTTTTCACTCAGTTCACCACCTTATGAATGACATTTAGGTTGTGTGTTATATATTGTGTGGTTCACATTAACATGCTCAACGTGCTATCTTCTACATTTGACCTGTGAGACTCTTTAATATGGAGTTGAATAACTCTAATTGAAAACACGTTTAAACGAGTTAATATGAAATAATACATTTCAAAAACTCGTTTAAACACTTTTAAAGGTGTTACACCACGACAGAAACTCGTTTAAATGCTTTAAAAGAGTATATAGTATGTGTGCTTTGCAAACTCATTTAAACACGTTGGAATGTAATCACGAGACTTTCAAACTTATTTAAACGCGTTTAAGTAGAATAACGATGCTGGAAAATTTGATAAAACATGTTTAAATTGAATAACAGGACAAGAAAACTCGTTTAAACACGTATACGTCGAATAACGAGACTTGGAAACCGATTTATATGGAATAACCCTTCTTTGAATAACGAGTTAAAATGAAATAATGCTCTTCAAAAACTCGTTTAAACACTTCTGAATGGTATAACGAGGCTCGTAAATTCGATTAAATGGTATTGAATGGTATAACACACTTTGCAAACTCATTTAAACACATTTGAATATAATAACGAGACTCTCATACTTGTCGCGTTTAAATAGAAAAACACTCCTTGCAAAGTTGTTAAAACATGTTTAAATGGTACAATGAGACTATCAAACTCGTTTAAAATGATTAACAAAACTTGGAAACTCGTTTAAATTGAATAACACTAGTCGGAAATTCGTTTAAACAAGTTCATATGAAATAAAGCGCTTCAAAAACTCATTTTTAACACCTTTAAAGGGTGTAACACACCACATAAACTCGTTTAAAAGCTATTGAAGAGTATATTGTGTTTTGAAAACTCGATTAAACGTGTTGGGATGGAATAACGAGACTCCTAAACTCATTTAGACGTGTTCAAATAAAATAATGCTGCTCACAAACTTATTAAAACATATTTAAATTGAATAATGGGGACGAGCAAACTCGATTAAACACGTTTAAGTCAAATAACAAGACTCGAAAACTCATTTAAATGGAATAACACTCCTCGAAAACTTGTTTAAACGAGTTAAAATGAAATAATGCTCTTTAAAACACTTTTAAACACGTTGGAATGGTATACTGCGATTAGCGGTGGGCGTTTTCGGGTTGGGTTGGG
Source organism: Dipteronia dyeriana (assembly GCA_032871835.1). Taxonomy (NCBI): domain Eukaryota; kingdom Viridiplantae; phylum Streptophyta; class Magnoliopsida; order Sapindales; family Sapindaceae; genus Dipteronia; species Dipteronia dyeriana. Next base: position 12,252,026 of record CM065300.1, on the reverse strand, counting down.
TTGGGTTGGGTTGGGTTGGGTTGAAAATTTGTCAACCCAATCCAACCCAACGTAAATTTTAACCCAACCCAACCCAATATTTATCAGGTTGGGTTGATCGGGTTGGGCTTTTTAAGTCCAATAGAAAAAATATATTTAAATTCAAATTTTGTTTTATCAAAATTCAAATTTAAAATAATTTTTCACCATAATATCATATTAAGTTGAGTTTAGATTACTTAAAAGCATCAAAATCAAATCATAACATATAATATAAATTGTTTAAATATCTTTTACATAATTAAAAAATTAAAATATAGTAATTTATCCAACTTGGAAAGTCTCCATCTAAGTCTCCCATCCATTTTACAATTATAATCACTTCGTCAAATATCTCGTGGTTGGATAATCTATTATTTATTTTAACCAACATAATAGTTTGAGCTTATATACAATTATTAGATTTTTTCTATTAAATTCTTAATCAAATCCTAAGGAAAAAATAACATTTTAAAGTATAATCAATGATGTGTCATTTAATACAAAAGATGAAGATAATATATTAATATAATCGCATATTTTTAATAAATGTATTATATATTACGGTATACAATATTTAAAATTATGTATTTATATTTGTCATTTAAAATATTATAAATGGTGCATAAGTAAACTTTTTAATTATTAAAAAAAAAAGATTTCTTAATAAATCTAACAGTAAATAAAATTATTTAATTTATTTTTTATTAATTATATCGGGTTGTCGGATTGGGTTGAGTTATATTTTATTAACCCAATCCGATCCAATCTTAAAAACAACCCAACCCAATCTAGTCGGGTTGGTCGGGTTGAGTTGGGTTGGCGGGTTGGTGCGCACCCCTAACTGCGACTCACAAACTTGTTAATGGTATTGAATGGTATAAAGCTCATTGCAAACTTATTTAAACGTGTTTAAATGAAATAACAATACTCCAAAACTCGTTTAGGCACGTTTAAATGGAATAACAACACTAGCAAACTCATTTCAAGTGGCATCAGGAATGTACTGTCATGAAAATCTCATTTGATTAGTAAACCAAGGATTTTTTTCTTTTTGCAGCAAAGAGTCAGTGACTGTTGACCATGCTCTTTTGGGCTGTGCGAGGGTTTTTGTAATTTTTTCCTAGAGCATAACAGGTTACAAAATATCGGTTTTGGGAACTGGTTATGCTGGTTGGAGGCTGTGGGGAAGACTGATATGGTGATCAGATTTGTTGTGACGGCCTGGCTTGTGTGGCATAGCAGAAATCAAGTATTGTTTAGAAGTAAGGGTGATAGTGGTAATATCTGAGATCAAGCACGTTTGTAATTTCTGAGATGGATGGTTCTTGTTTCGAGTCATTTCAAATCCAATGTAGATGCAGCGACAGGATACAGGTAAGGGGAAATTTGGTGTTGGGATTGTGTTTATAGATGATGCATGCAGGTTTGTTATAGATGATAATATCATTCACGAAATTAAGTTTCTGATTTCCAGTTGTACTGGAGTTTCGTTGCCTTATGTTCTCATAGATATTGTAACAAGGCTGACTAGCTCTATTTGTTAGCCAATAAAGATCGATATATGTTAGTTTTGTATCTCCTGTTAATAGTTGAATGAAAGTTTATGGATTTCAAAACAAAACAAAAAAATAGCTATTGCTATAGGCTGTCCTTTGATTTTCACGAACAAAACCTGAAATTAACATTCAATCTAACCATCTTAATTTGGAATTTAAAGTCTAAACAACACAAAAGGCAAAAATAACATAAAATAAAGATTGAATAGTACCTAAACTAAACTAAAAAAGTCTTTTTCTTGAACAGCTGAACTGGTTCTTTGCTTAAAATCTCTTGCCTCCCATCAATACATAAGTGGTGAAACAAGAGTCTGAGTATATGTTATTGTCTGGTAGAAGAGGAAAAACTCATCAATGCCCTGCATCTCTTTGCACGTTTTTTCTTCAGGATTGTATATAAAGAACTTTTGAATTTCTTCTTCCATAATTAATTCAATAACATTACTGACTTGTCCGGTAGTCAAGAGGAGCTCGCCGTTGTTCATAAAACAGACCGGTTTCAAGAATCTATCATCAGTTTCTGTTTCTTTCAAAGGTGGAAGTGGAATGCTCATCAACTTAATCCAATTTTGATTCTGATTCTGACTCTCCACATTATTATCTTCCATTGCCCACATACACATATGATTTTCCCTGTTATAACCAAACATGCAAAGGCGTCCCCCAAAAACACCAAGCTGTCTTTGAAATTCCTTAGGTGATGGAATTACGCTAAACTCCTCATTCGATAAATCAAAACGAAGAACAGCTAGTGAAATAGACTGATCATCAAGCCCTACCACATAACTTATAAGCCAATAAAGAGCTCCATTCACGAAATTCCCGTCCTGATATGGGGGTGTTATATAACGGATTTGCCAAGGGAGTGTAATTCTCTTCTGACAGGAATTTGTTTTTAGTGAATAGATCTCAACTTGATATTTTTTATCATCACTTTGCGAAATCCTAACAAGCTTATAATCATCAGTAGAGTGGTCATACCCAAATCCAAATATGTCAACAAAGTAACACCCAAAGTCATCAAAGTTCTCTAATGGATCAAATAATGACGATAACCACTTGTGTCCTCCTGTCCATGGATTCCATATGACCAAGCCTTCATCATAAATAACTAGTAACAAGCCATTACATAAACCAATAACTGTGTAACCGCACATGCCTCCGCCAACTTCGAGCGGATAACGAAGGTAAACATTTTTGATAGTCCTAGACTCAGGTCTAAGGTCTATGGGAGTAGTTTATTATTACTTATTTATTTTTACTTTTCAAACCATTTGATTTTGTGAACGGTATCGGTAACCATTGTACGGTTTATAAAATAATTATTTCTCATAAAGAAACGATTCGTGTGTGACATCTTTTTAATATTATTAATAATGCTTTTTATATTTACTTAATAAAAAGTAGAATTAGTTCAAAATGTTATATTTTAAACTTGTTTTACATTCAAATGAGTGTTTTAATAAGTTAAGTTTAAAAGCATATATTATGATGAATTATCAAAATTATCCATATATAATCAGTTTTTTTTTTCTATTTGTACTTCCATCTTAGTTAACATCCTCGCACTTCCAACACCGAACTCAGTAGTCCCAACTCAATAACTCTCTCTCTCTCTAACAATATATCTCTTTAATACTTCTTTTCTATATCTTCGTTTCTGAGTCTTGTAACACTTTATCCGATTATTTTCATTTGTTCTATGATTTTTTTTGTAAAAATTAAGCTGGTTGTGTGAATTTTGAATCTCCGAGTCTTTCTAAGCTCTATTCGAACCTTTTTAACCACTGTCCGAGCACTTGTGAAGTTGTTTTCGAGTCTTTTGAATAGCTGTTATGTTTTTCAATGAAGTAGTGTCTGAGCCTTTACATCAGTGTTCGAGCTTTTTATAAATGTTTTTGAGTCTTTTGTAAGTGTGTCTGAGCCCTTTATAAGTGTTTTTGAGCATTTGTAATTACATTTCGAGCATTTTGTAAGTGTGTCTAAGCCTTTACATCAGTGTCCGAGCTTTTTATAAGTGTTTTTGAGTCTTTTGTAAGTGTGTCTGAACCCTTTATAAGTGTTTTTGAGCATTTGTAATTACATTTCGAGCCATTTGTAAATGTGTCCGAACCTTTATAATTACATTTCGAGTCTTTTGTAAGTGTTTGAGTCTTTTGTATAAAACTTGGGTTTGTCAATTCTGTATCTCTGAACCTTTTAAGTACCGACCCCAGAATGCGTCAGCATAGCGCCACTTCATCGTCGTTCGAGTGATTGTCTTCAACGAGACTTTCTCTCTCTACTTCACAATTTTGTTACTGTGAATTGAATGAAAGAAATCTAATGTGGAACAAGAATTTGAGGTATTTTTATCCGTTCACCATAATAAGTGTCTTTTAAAAATAAGTTATAAAAGCAATAACACTATTGATAAACCACATCTAAAAAGTGCCATTTAATTTTTGAACCTTATAATAAAAATAGTAATGCTGTCAATTTAGACCAGGTTTGAAGGGCCCGACACAGAGACGGGGTGTGTCATGCAGGGCCGAGCTTTCTTGTACAGCACGACCCAACTGGTCCCCGTGCCTTAAACAACGGTTGACCCGCTGTTTTTGACTGTTGCACATTTTTTAATTTTAATTTTTTTTCATTATGCCCCCATTAAGTGGCTATAATGATATGACCGTTTGGCACCAATTTTTTTTTAAAAAAACATTTTTACCATCATTTCCCTTTCCCTACCCATTCCATACACTCTCCTACGGTATCTCTATTATTTCTTTAAACTCTCTCTCTCTCCCTCTCCGCTCAACTCTTAGTCTCTCTTATCACACTCTCTAATCTTTATTATTCTATAATATAATTAATTCAATAATTCTTTATTTTCTATCTCTAATCTCTCTACCAAATAATTATATACTCTCATTTTCTCAAGTCTAGGCATTTCTTGGACAAAGTACAAATTATAAAGGTAGTTTCTTTTTTATTTAAATTTTATTATTTATCCTTAGTTTTTAAATTTGATATTTATAATTAGTATATTTATACTTAGGTTTTATTTTTATTCTTAGGATTTATACTTAATAAATTAGTTTAATAAATTAGTTTAAAATAATCAACTTAACAAAAAATAGAAGAAATAAGTTTGGTAAACTTTATTATTAAATTATATAAAAAGACGAAAATAAACACGATATATAGATTTAATGGCGAAACGAAAACGATAGGTTGTTGAATCCAAGAGAAAAATATTTTTCAAAAGAACGATTTTATTAATATCAAAGATAAACAACCTAAAAATGATGCGACTCTTCCTTAAATAGAAAAAAATTCCTCATTTCCACTAGGATTCAAGATTTCTAACAAATTGACTATAAAACCCAAAACTTTCTCCATTTGAGGTGGTTTGTGGAGTAAAACCTCCATATCTTATTTCTTATACTATGGGCACTACTAGGTTACAAGCTGCTGAGGAGACACGTAAATCTAGAGAAGGGATTCTCAGGCTACTAAAAGAAAATCTTCATCTTGCGCTAGCGCGAATGAAGTTCTAGGTTGACAAACATTGCACTGATAGAGAATTTTGTATCGGGGATCGGGTCTTTTTATGCCTCCAACCATACGGATAGTCCTCCGTTTCATGTTGAAAGTCACTTAAGTTGGCCCTAAGATTTTATGAACCCTACCAAGCTACACAAAGGATCGGTCAGGTGACTTATAAACTGGATCTTCCAAAGGAATACAAAATTCATAATGCTATTCATGTTTCCGGTCTAAAGAAAAAAAATGGGAATCACCAACCGAGTGTTCAATCTCTTCCTCCAGTTTCTTCTGATGATCTTGTTTGCAACATCAACCGGAAGGCATTCTTACCAAATGAGTAATCAACAAGGACAAGTACAGACCCAAGACTGAAATTCATGTCAAATGAAAAGGCGCAACATGGGAAAATTAACGGAGGTTCTCTAAGAGATATCCAGAATTATCGTCTTGATCTTGTTATATGCCTATTGTCATATTAGCTTATTGTAATCAAATGATCTAATTTTTGCCTTTAATGATATGCATTTATGAGTAATGCTACATAACCCAAATAATTAACCTAAATGTTGTGGCAAGTGAGTACGTTGTTATCACCGCACATAACATGAGATGATGTGATTAATGAAAAATTACTAAAATTTTAAATTGTCTAATATTAATATACATTAAATGCTTAACGAATCATAAAATATAAATAAACGTCTTGGATGAATTAATTCAAAATCATTTAAGTCCATCCATAACAAGAAAATTAAAAGGTAAATTAATAAATAATAATCCTCTAATCAGGATTAGACTTGAAATTTGTCTTTAGAACCTCAGAATTATCACATGTGATAATCCGAGTAATTTGATATTAACGGATTATCACATGTGATAATCCTTATATTCTAAAAAAAAAATAATAAGATTTTGTCCCAACTAAAGAAGGAACGTAAAAACAATATTAGAATTTAACCTTGAGGACAAGGATTGTCACGAACATGATGGAATGTCACGAGTGATAATCTGATTAATTTAATGTTAATGGATTATCACATGTGATAGTCCTTAGATTCTAAAGAAAAATTTCAGGTCTGGTGCCGACTAGAGAAAGACAGTATAAAACAATATATGAATTTGATCATAAATATAAAATTTAACCTTGAAGACAAGGATTGTCACAAGGCAGGATAGAATGTTACATGTAATCAAGATCAAATGATCTTGACATATTGTTATATGCGTAATGTTATATCAACGATCAAGATCAACTTATTGTAAACAGATCATCTTATTTTTCCTTTAACGGCATCCATTAAATTCTTAATGAATCATAAAATATAAATAACGTTTCTGATGAATTAATTCAAAACCATTTTAAATCCATTTATAACGAGGAAATTAAGAGGTAAATTAATAAAAAAAATTACATACCCTAAATCTTAAGTGATATATAAAACATTGTCTAAATTTGATCATCCGGGCACGCAATTCCAAATTAAGCTTCTCTGCATTAATTTGTACCCAAAATATCATGATGAGATCGCAAGAAAACCTGCCAAATGGCATTTCATTTTCAGAACCTTTAAAGCCTTAGGTAAACAATGACTTAGGCCAACGTTATGGAATTATATCATATTTTGAAAGTGGAAAACAACTTACAGTGGTAATTTTTTGTTGTTGACAGAAGCTAGTATATTAAAACAAAAACCATTACACACAACCAGGACTTGTTTTGAAAGTGGAAAACAACTTATATTCTAGAGCAGATGTATATATGCCTGAGATTAATAGTGCAAAAAACAAAATCCTTTGTATGTATATATGCCTGAGATTAATAGTGCAAAAAACAAAATCCTTTGTATGTCTCTGAAGAGAAACTAGTACAGTATGTATTTTTGTTGGCAATTAGCTGTATGTATTTTTGCAGTTTCCAAAGGAATCAGTATGTACCACAGTATTCAGTAATGCTTTTGATTATTCCGTTGATGATACGCCGCATTGTTTCAATAGCTTTGGCCTTCTCAGTTCTCCCAAACGGAGACCAAACTGTGAAAGAGACCAAGCTCGCTTTGCACTGCAGGCCACCATCTCCCTCGGGCATGATGGCAAAACCGTCAGAGGAATGATCCACTGCTTCCAGTCTTCTTTCTTTGGCTCTTCTTTCAGAAATAGCGTTTCCATTTGTTCCTTATTCATCACATGACAGATCACAGAGGAGCAAAATTCCCCCTTGGAATTTTGTTGAATCAGGTAGTAAGGCTGTTACAAATAAAAACATTTCGAGTCATAAATTATATACACAAAAACTATCATAAATCAATGAGTTTAGCCTAAATTAAAACCTCTGTGGGACATCCCCTCGGAGTGAATCTCCTCCCCGTTGTCTCAAATCCTTTCGGAAAGAATCTCTTATTTCTGGGAAAATTTCTGCTCTCCAAAGAGACAGAGAAGTTGCTATTAACCCAAGCTGCCTCGATTGCCTTTTTATGATCAGTACCATATAAAAAGGTGGCATACTGTATTACAAATACCTTGACATTAGCTATCTAGGAAGAATTTAACATAAATATAAGGCATATGTATCAAGTTTTGAACAAAACTTGCAGTTTACCTGGAAACCAACACTATATCTGACCAGAAGATTGAAGACAGATTCTGGTGTTGCAGGCACACGGAAGCTCGTCACAGCCTTATGATCGAATAGTTCTGTACTGCTGTATTTTCTTCTCAAAACTCTCACCCCTTCTTCATTTGATAGGGTGACCCATCTGCGTTCAGAAGGAGCACCAATTGTGCGGAAAAATTCTGACTTAATGCGACGAGTCAATTCTGTCAGTCTTTTCGTAGCTGCACGTTTAAACCCATATTAGTATAACAAAAACATGTAATGAGGGAATAAATGTAGAAGAAACACGGAGATTACCTTTGCTTTCACAATCCCGCTCAATTTTCATTGCCATTGCGAACTCAGGGTGATAAGTCACATGCATTACGCCTTGGTTTAGTCGTTCCAACAGAGTGATGACCCAACGTCGGGCGCAGAACGCCAAATTCAGATCCAACATGGTGGAAAAAATGTTGTCTCCAGCTATAGCTTCTGGAATTTCAGTATCTTCTACCCATGTAACCTGCAAAATTTGATATAAAAAAAAAAAAAAACCATAACTATGGAGTAAATTATTCTGTGAGGGTTGCTGAAATATTATATTTTTTACACACCTCAGATGATGTTTTGTTCCCCTCGATTATCATCCCAGAAGGCCTCCGGCGAAGATAAGCAGAATCCGAATTTACCTCATAAAGGTATTGCTCCCCTATATCTAAGATGGCAAATGCATCTTTACCCAGCCTTCGAAGACATCTATAGAATTTCAACTGCCTAACTGGCACAAGTAGTGTTGGTAGCTGGAAGGTAGCTTCTACCTAAAAGACACAAATGTGTACATAAGCACTAAGCATTAAATTCATCCTACATAGCCACAAGTAGATCACCAAAAAAGGCCGAAAAATTTACCTCTCTTATGTCCGACCAATCACTAAACCCAGCTGCGGATCTGCTTGATTCCCCACCTGAACTTTTAATGATGCTCTGCAAAATGCTATCTGGCTTTTCGGCAGAAACCTTACGTACTATCTGGGGGAAGTCTGGATTCCACGTATCCTGCAAATTCCAAGCATTAATAAAATACATTTCAACCATCACTCTGTGAAGGTAAATGCTAAGAATCCAAAAAAGAATGCACATGCTAATGTGGCTCATCAGCCAAGTTCTGGTACACCTATGCAAGGTTCAGCTAGCTCAACACAGCTGGTGATACAATCAGCTACTCTCGGAATGACAGAACTATGACTATCAGGATGCAGACAAGCAGTCAATGTTGATCATGAATATGATAAGAGATCAAATCATGATCATAAGCTGAGCCTGATCGGAAGCAATGTTAGTCTTGGCGGTTAGCAGCAGAGTTAGGTCATTAGTTAGTTATTAGCTGTTAAACATCAGAGTAATGTATGCAACTAAAGGTAGATATTTTGAATTTTATGCAAAAAAAAAAGAAAAAAAGAAACACAAAACAAAAGACAAGGGTGCAGTAATCCAAGATCTCACACAGGACAATCATTAATTCTTAAACAAAATTTGGTAACATAATTTAAAATTTAGGATACTGAAACATGAGGAACATGAGCAACTCTGCCAGAAGGGTTTGTTGATATAATGCTGCATTGGCCCTTCCACAAATCCTTTATTATTCTGTCCTATCTTGAAAGGAAACCGGATGCATAAAAGGAGAAAACAAAACCAAAATGCAAAGATAATCATGATTTGATTGCATTAAAGGAGAAAACGAAACCAAAATGCCATGATGTGTTGATCTTTGATTGTTCCTCTTGATGTAATTAGGAAAAAAAAATAAAGAACTGTACCTATGCACAACTTAAAGAACTCCCTCACACCACCTACCATATTATGTTATATTGTATCCCACTATCCCCCTCCACCTAAAACTAACAAAAGTACAATAATAAGCCCCGTAAAATTGAAGGCAGCTAGACCTAACAAGTATCACTAGTTTTACCCTTTCAAAGATCAAAAAAAGACAAACGAGTACCTCTATTAACTCCTGAAAATCAGGAAAGTTGTTAGAGCTTGTATTCGTGAGAATATATATTATCTCTGTAATAGCAAAGTTCAATAACAAAAACAGAAAGGCTTTTCATCGACATTAATGGCTCTTCAAACTCCTATTCTTAATATATTGTTTTCTCAGTCACTCATCAATAAACAATCCATTACATTTAGCAAAACTCATATAAAGGATCGGAAGAATCTAATGATTCCTACCATCAACATTGACTTAGTTGTATTACTTAACATCAACATTGACTCAGAATCTGAAGTAATAAAATTCTTGGAATTATCAAAAATAAAATAAATAATATTCTTGGAGTACAATATCAAGATCTCATGAAAAAAAATGAAATTAAAGAAAAAGATGCAATTCAGATAACTGTAATCCAGGGATTCTAATGATACATTTCTCAGTTTTTTGTTCTCAACAAATGAAAAAACAGAAAAAGAAAAAGAAAAGAGAATCGACTGTTCGAGTATATGGCATGAGAAAATGAGAGTAAGAGAGACATAATTACCATGTCATGAACGAGGATCCGAAGCAATTTATTCGGAGAGAACGGAAAGGTAGTGGTAAAGACCGACGACTCCACCTTCATTCCCGGAGGAGTTTGTGAGAAATGGCTGTCGTTTGAATCTGTCTCTTGGAGTCCAGCTTTCCGACGCAGCTGTTGGTATCCAGTTGCGAGAATATTCTGTATCCTCTCGAGTTCAGAATTCTCCGCCATTGAAGAACGGTGCAGATTGAAGAAGAAAAGAAAATGAAACGCAGTAGACAAAAGGAAGAAGAAAGAGAGAAAAATGAAAAAGAAAACTGGAAAAACAGAGTCGGGACTGAGGAACCAACTAACAGAATTCTAATTCCCCTTTTTACATAGATTTAAACTATTACTAGAGTCGGGAATAACAGAAATTTCAATTTTCCCCCCATTTTAACATAACAAACCAGATTCAAAGTAATACACATCAGCAAGCAGTGATAATCAGATATAATCACACTCATCTTAAATATAAAAACACCACCACGTGTCCTATTTTAACTGGCCCGATTGGTGCACTGTAAAATACTGAAACAGCCATTTAAGTGGCCACAGCCTCCTCCTCCCGGGCGAGGCGAGGCGAGGCACCATGTCCTCCTCCTCCTCCCAGACCCGAAGGCGTGGCTTTTCACATCTCCTCAGCTAGAGCAAAATCCAACGGTTACAAATCAAGCAACCGGTTACGCTAGTTAAAAAACAAAACAACCGTAGGATGAGATTCATCATTCATCCGACGGTTAAAATTAGAAAGTACAAATCAAGCAACCGGTTAACCCGTTTGATATTAAAACGTTTGTTCAAAACGACACGGTTTGAGTCAACCATTTTAAGCACTCAAAACAAATCAAACAAAACCGTGTCGTTTTGGGTCAAAAAGGTTCGAAAAAAATAAAAAAACACCTAAGGATTCAACAGTGGAGGCCGTGTCCGAAGAAGAAGGGAAATATTGATACCTTTACAATATGGATATGGGGCTGGCGACTTTGTGTGGAACTAAGGAAAACCTATGAGATGGATCTTGGGAGGAAAGGTACTTTATGTCCTTTTTTTTGTACCCTTGTTTCAGATGGTTTTGGTACTTCAGGCGGATTATATGTTATGGTATTTTAAGTGGTTTAGACAGTAATTGGGGGATAATTTTACCCTTTTTGGCTCTTGAACAGATTGACATGCATTATATTATCTTACATTAATGCATGCATATGAATTATGAAGTTGAATTGTCTGGAAATGTTATACGATCTCAAGTTTATCAACAAAATGCAAACATTGGGAGTTTCCATTGAAAAATTGACAGAATTTTTCCATATTGTCATATTTTTTTCAGAATAATCGTCTTTTATTTTGCTTTTTGTTATCAGATGTGCAAAAATAGCTTGGGTTTTGTTATGATTAACAAAGCTCTGATGCGAATTGCAAAAGATTCTGCTGTGACTGTTTTTGCTGATATTCCCATTAGAGTTGCTTATTGCTATAATCAGAGATTCAGAATAGTTGCTGTTGGATTATTTGTTTTATTTTCTTGTATAAAATCAGTTTTCCAGCTTTGGATTTACCTTGTCAAATGGTTATTGTGAATATTATTGTTTTTTTTTTGTTTCACTTTATTGACCATGACTTGCTATGCTCTTAGTCTTTTTCTTATGGTCCTAGAAACTGATATGTTACAAGTGGAAAACAACTGCCTCTCTTTTTGTCATCTTTTTAAATGATTTGTATTTTTTTTGGTTTGTTGCTCCATCTCAACTTCACAAGTCAATAGTTCAACTGAAATGAGTCATTGCAGCCATGCATTGGCTCTTCTTAAGTCGTGTGGAATTGAATTCTGAAGCATTAAATTATAATTTTTTCTTGGTTAATATTCACACATTATTGACATTAACCTGTCCTGTGTTCAATTTTTTCAGAGAATATCAATCACAGTGCAAAAGCTTGTGACAACAGTTGGTCACGGCAGGGCAACAGTTGCAAGTTCTTAATGCACTAGATGCTGCTAGGATACAATGATACCATTTCACAGCAATTGTGATTGCTGGAATGGGATTGTTCGCAGATGCATATGATCTCTTCAGCTCTTCTGCATACCCCTTTTCACGAAATTGCTCGGCCACATATACTACCATGAGGAAGGTTCTAAAACCCCTGGCTCCCTCCCTGCAAATGTAGTTGCAACTGTTAATGGTGTTGCATTCTGTGGTACCCTTACATGCCAGCTTTTCTTTGGCTGGTTGGGTGACAAAATGGTTTGAAAACGCTTATATGGCATGACTCTGATGTTCATGGTCATTTGCTCAATTGCTTTTGGCCTTTCCTTTGGCAGACACCATAAAGCTGTTATGGCCACACTTTGCTTCTTTCGCTTCTGGCTAGGCTTCGGCATTGGAGGTGATTACCCACTGTCTGCTACAATCATGTCTGAGTATGCCAGCAGGAAGACTCGTGGTGCTTTTATTGCCGCTGTTTTTGCAATGCAAGGTTTTGGGATTTTGACCGGAGGAATGGCTGCATTTATAATCTCTACAGCTTTTAAGGCCATATACCCTGCCTCAACTTATGCAATGGATCCCATTCGATCAACTGTGCCTGAAGCTGGTTATGCTTGGCATATAATTTTGGTTTGGGGCCATTCCAGCTGGAATAACTTACAACTGTCTTGGTTGCCAATACTGCAAAACCTGCTGCGTCTGATATGGCAAAAGTTATTCAGGTTGATTTGGAAGCAGGAGAGCAGAAAGTTGAGCAGATTACTCAAGATAAAAAAGAATGATATTGTTTTGTTCTCTACACAGTTTCTTCACCGCCATGGACTTCCCTTCCTTGGAACCGCTGCCACTTGGTTCTTGCTGGACATTGCATTCTTCAGTCAGAATCTATTCCAAAAGGACATTTTCAGTTTTTGTCTGCAACAGATGCCATTGGACTATTGGAGTAAGAAAAGTACTTATAGTGCTTGGTGTTATTAACTTCTTAGGATTGATGTTCACGATTTTAATTGGTGCCTGAGTCAAAGGGAAAATCATTGGAGGAAATGTCTGGTGAAGCCGATGCAGAGAAAGGAACATCGACATAGTCAAGGCAAAGGTCCGGTCACAAACTTTAACTACATTTCTAGTTTAATTAGTCTTTCCAGTTTATATGAGTTCTTATTAAAATTTGGCAGAATTGATGGAACTAGATAACAAAGTATGTATGTCTAACCTTTTGTGTCACATACACAGCCTAAGATGAAATTAGCTCTTTGGATGCCTACTTTATCTATTGGTTTTTAACTAATTTAGCTTTTATTCTAGCTTGAAGTTACTTCTCATGTTTTGCAGTAGAATTAAAATGGAGTTAGAATGTTTTTCTACAATTTTTGGTATTTAATGGATTTTACCAACAACACTGCATATGATTTTTCTTGCCTGTTGACTCCATTGTTATCTTCCTAGGTTCAAGCATTTCCAATATCTCACGGGCATCTAATGTTTGATTTCTAGAGAATTTAAATTGAAATGAAAAATGAAAGGTTCCACTTAAAGAATTCTATATGTGCATTAACATTTGTTTCTATACCTGCTCCAAAAAACTTTGTTACAAGGACAATTATGTTGACAAATTGATTGTAGTGCCATGTTGACTGCGTATTCTACTGGTGGAAAGGACTACATACCCAAATAAATTTTGTAATCCACTTAAATTTAACATTCAACTATAATTTCATTTGATTAAAAAAGATATTTGAACAAAGTACAACTCTCCGTGATATCTTCACCGACTGGCAAAAATATGTATGGGTAAAGCATGGTAATCGGTATGGTTCGATAGAAGTACAATTATCCCTCTCTACTCCTTATCTGAAAATCACTACTTTGCCACATTGTTTTTCTCTGTTTTTGATGTTTGGATACGTAAGGAAAAACAAAAGGAGGAGGAATATTTGAGAAAGTTTCAGGAATTAGCTTTGTTAACTGTACTTTCCCAAAAACTAGAAAGGAAGGTATATGAATTCTGTTGTCCACGTGTCTGTGAAAATGCTTGTTAAAGATTTTTTTGATCATAAATCATTCTTTCATTGTTGCTCTATAGGTGAGTTACCTTTAAGACGCTAGTGCTTTGTAGGAGTTGAAGGAAACTAACAGAACCATACTTATGAAGGTAAGCTATTTATCTCTTCTTCTTCTTTTTATACTAATTTGCATTTTACTGTAATTTATTTGGAAGTTGGAAGTTGAACTTTTGACTTATGACTGCAATTCCAATTAGTTGGAAGTTGGAACCCAGCAGTCATGGTTAGGTTAGGGATTTGAACCTTTTTTTTTTAATTAGTTTTGACATGGATTGGGTATTTGGGTTTGTAAATACGTTGGGATATTGGTGTTCCTATCTATTTTATATGTTTGTTTGTATAAAGCTTACATAAACATGTCTGTGTGCCTATGCATGTATAACTTTTTTATTTACAACATTAATTGAATTGTTAACGGTTTCTTTACATATTTTTTATACTGTGTTAATTCTTTTTAATTGCTCCAGAATCATCTTGGCTTGAAATTATATGTGAAAATCTCTATAAAACAGAAAACCATTTTGGTAGAGGCAATGGCACGTCATAATGTCCGGAACATCAAATCCTTGATTCATGTAAACAGGGCGTTCGATTCGATCAATTCACTCTTTTCTATGATTGAAAAATACTACTTGAAGATGATCATATGACTCTAGCTTCTCTGAATATGAAAAGTGAGGCGAATCATGTTGAATCTCGTGTCCAAGACTGTGCTATCAATTTTTGTGAAAGCACCAATTAGAGATATTTTGAAAATCCAAGTTCCTGCTCTGTTTACTATTGGTGATGTCAAATAAATAATTGGTAGCATGATAGTTTCATCAGTTAGCGATCCTTGTTTATCTTATGCAGGGAAGAATCTTGAGGATGATTCCAAGACTTTGGCTTGCTATGAAATCAAAGATGAATCCATCTCAGAGATGTTGCCTCCTTCAGTTAATCAGATATTTGTTAAGACTTGGAGCGGAAAAACAGTAACACTTGATGTGCAACTATGTAACACTATAAAAAAATGTGAAGCATAAGCTCTATGACAAATTGCAGACTTCTCATCTGCAGAAAATTATATTTGCCGGAAGACAAATATTAGATTATCGGAATCTAGCAAGCTACGGCATCCAAAAGGACTCCACTCTCTTGATGGTTTTGACCCCCAACTTTAAGATCATCCTATTGAAACTAACTGATATTACTTTTAAAAAGTTACCAGGTTCTACTACAATTTCTTCTCTGAAGGAGAAGTTTCAACAAGATTCACAACGTAGGGTAAAGGAAGTGATATTCTGCCATGAGACATTGATGGGTGAGGGTTCTCTTGCAGATTGTGGTATTAAAAGGAAATCTGAAATGCATTTCGTGCTTGAATGGCCTTAATTAGTTACCACTTCAGAATTACAAGTCACATGTGAACGCTATGAGATAAATACTTTGATACCTTCTTATTTATCTTTTACATGTCTTCCAGATGGTTAATATTTCTTAGTATTATGTTTGGAGAGATTAATTAGTATATTTATTTACTTATTTGGGTCTTTTCTTTTTCAAAATTGAAAATATAGAAAACAATCTTAAGGAGACCAAATGAAATGTTAGTTGTTCTTTGCAAATAAAGAAAAAGGACGTTGCATTCGTTTGAAATTGTTACGAAAAATGTTAGAATGCGATGTGAGATTGTTTCTACAAATTAATGAGTAAATACCTGTTATTAGGACTATTCAGAATGCAGGTCATTTGGTTTTTGATTATCAGTTAAAGGATTCTGTGCATACTTGGTAAATAGTTTAGTGAAGTTGTGTTAATTTCCAACATTTTTTTTTCGTTGCACATTGACTCTTGGCTCAAGTGTTATATGCACCTATTTAACCACTTCAGCATGTTTAGTAGGGTATGAAATTTTCTCCTCGTATTGTGAGAGTAGATAGAGATCCCCATATTGTGGCCGTAGGTAGAGAGATATTTAGATTGATCTTCTTGACTCGCTTGATTATAACTAATGCTGTAAAAATGGACTAGCTTGGCCCATCAGGCATGGCCTGGCCAGGTCCGTTTTCATAAACGGGCCGGGTCGAGCTTGGTCCGGCACGCACCGCTGTGCGTGCCAGACCAGGTCCGAAACAGAGGCACTGCACGGCACGTCGGCCTGCCTCAGGCGGGCCGTGCCTGTCGGCCTTGTCAGGTCGGTCCGCGTGCCTGGTCTAGCGGGCTTGGCTGGTCTGGTCCATAATCATTTTTCAAATTAAGCTTGTTTGGATTTAGGATTTAGGGTTTAGGATTTGAAATAATAAAAAATAAAGAAAACGAACAATTTTTTATTTATTTAATTATTTGAGAATTTAGTATTACATATTTACATGATTGCCTCATTAAAAACCTTACCAAGAAAAACCCAGTGGGATAAAAACTTGGTAAGGGAAAAAGAGTGCAACTGTATTACAACTTACAAGTAAATAATAAATACATATGTAAAAGTATAACCTAGTTCTAGCCTTGGCAACTACGTGCAGGTTCATCAATATATAGATTGTTGAAATTTAGAATAAGCTTTTTATCTACGGTTAGATTTTGCAACCTTTTTTTAGCATGCTCCTAATCCCGAAGGCATGTTAATACATCCACCATCTCCGGAGACAAACAGCTTCTTCTTGGTTCAATTATGCGTCCACTGGTGTTGAAAGCTTGTTCTGAAGACACCGTTGACACGGGAATAACCAGTACGTCACGTGCTAAGTGTGACAGAACTGGATACCTGTACGTATATGTCTTCCACCATAACAACAAATCAAACTCTTCCTTGTCTTCAACAGCATCGAACTGTGCTTTAAGGTACCTAATCAGTTCGGTACAAGAAGATGGGTCAGATCTTTGCTCTGAAGAAGCACTTGCTGATTTGTCCTTTTTTCGTTGTTTCAGAAGGCTCCAACTTGTTTATTTCGGTTTTGTTTCCGGTTGTGTTGATTGGGGGGTGTCAATGTTGTCAAACCTGCTCTCATAAATACGAAAAATCTCAAACAACTTGATTCGAATGTCATTAATTTGTTCTGAATAATCTATTGACAAATTAATACCAATAAACTCAAGTAAAACTTCTAAACCAGATAATTTAACCCTAGAATCTACTATAACACGTAAGGCATAAAGTAGAGGAATGTTAGCCTAATATTTTTTCAAATTTGTCTCCATGACAACAACTGCTGCGCCTAGATGTTCATCTTTTCTATAACTGTTTAACACTTCAGATATTTCCACTATCTGATGAATTGCCTAGTCATCAGATAGTGGAGTAATAAATCCCGGAAAGAGTTACAGTGGCATTGTAAAAAATCTTTAAAAATTGAACAAAAATCTTTACCACATATTAATCGTCTGTGATAAGTGTTTTTACGACTGTTTGACCTGTTTCGTCCAATTTCATGTTATAAAAACATGTAATAGTTGTATCATATTCCAAACAATTTCCAACATTAAATAAGTAGAGTTCCACCTTACCGGCATATCAGTTTGGAATCGTAGGGGTTTGAGACCGTTTAATTTATAATGTCTCTTGAATTCACTGAATCTAGGATTATAACTGTAAATCTAAAAAATGGCATCTCTAATGCGATCTATTTGGTCGTTTACCTGTTTTAAACCCTCCTATACAGCTAAATTTATAATATGACATGCATACCATTGATGGAAGAAATAACCTCCATCTTACTGGATATTTCTTGTAACAACCAATGCAATAAAGCTAGTATTTGCATATGCATTATCTAATATGATCGAAAGGATGTGATGCGTGCTTTCATAAGTTTCTAAAACATAAATAATGACATTAAAAATGTTTTCTGCGTTATGTGTAAAATCCATAAGACAAAAACCAATAATTCATTTTATTATCCTCCAATCAGAATCTAAATAGTGTCTCGTGACACATAAATAGTCCCGTTTGGAACATGTATTCCAAATATCATAAGTTAATGCAACAGAGACACTTAAATGTTGTATTTCAGAAATTAAGTCATCTATTTGGGTTTCAAACAATCTTATCAAATCATTTCTAGTGGTGGTTCTAGAAACAGGTTAATATTAAGGATTATATGCAGATGTGATAAATTTTTTATAAAATGGACTCTCACCAATACTGATCGGTTGATCAGTTTGTGCAATGTATCGTGTCAAGCACTCTCTAGCATGCATGGCGTCGAACTGCCACGTCGTAACTGACTCGTCTGGGTGCCGTTGTAGTTGTGTCTAGGTTGCAGTGTTTACATGTCCATATGCAGACATAAATTTGTACATATACCGTCTCATATGTCCGGTTCCCTTCTTACTTGTAGCATAATCATTATGACAAAACTTACATTTAGCTTTGGGCCCAAGACATCCCGTTTGGGTCTGTCATTTGGACTATGTTGAAACACGGTCACATATCTGATGTTAATTTTCTGGGACGTGATATTGGTGTAACGGCGGAACCAGAAGGCCCCGCTTGAGTATGGGTCGGCTCCAAAATATCAAATTCATCGTTGAACATATTCAAACCGTCCGGAAAATAAGGCTGATGGTTAAGATCTATTATCTGAAGTAAAAATATGAGCACTATAGTCGTTAATAGTCAAATTAAAAATCAATATTTACTAACAAAATATTTTTAAATTAATTACTACCTTTAACAATAATCTTAATTTACTAACAATAATTAATAAAAATAATACGACACTTAAAATTATTATTTTACTTAAAAAAATCGCTACTACAAATTAAATTTATAAATTTACCAACAACAAATATTAAATTAAATACTACACATAAAAATCTCAATTTACTAATAAAACTTATTCAAATTAACTACTACACTAAAAATTCATAATATATTCATCAAAAATATTAAAATAAACAACTACACTAAAAATTCATAACTTATGAACAAAAAATATTAAATTTAACTACTACACTTAACATTCATAATTTACTTATTACAAAAATTAAATTCAGTGATACAAATTAACTTTCTAAATTTACTAATAACAAATATTAAAATTACTACTAAACTTAAAAATCTTAATAAACTAAGCAAATAATATTAACATTAAAGCCCAAAAATTGATAAACTAACTAACTAAATAAAAATGTTTTCATTTAGTAACCACAGTCTAAACATAAAAATATAAATTTACTATGAAAAAATGTTTTGAGCAAAAGTAATAACAAAATTGTACCTTTAAAATTTGGTGTGTTGGTGGAAAATGTAGAGAATTTTGTAGAGAGAGTAATAATGAAATTGAATGAAAAAATGTAGAGAATTGGAGAATATAGAGATTGAGATTTGAGAGAATGAGAGATTGAAAGAATGATAGAGATAGTGAATGGAAAATGAAATGGATGGAAGTATTTATAGAAAAATTTGGTTTGTGGGTCAAAATGTAACTCACAGCTCCTGGTACACCTTAGCAAAATGGTGTAGCAGAGAGGAGAAATAGAACCCTAATGAAAATAGTGAGATTTATGATTAGTTTCTCATCATTATCAAATTCCTTCTAAGGATATGCGTTACAAACAGCGACATACATTTTGAATGTAGTGCCATTCAAATCTGTTCCTAAGACTCCCCTAGAGTTGTGGAATGGTCGTAAAGCTAGTTTGTGATATATATATAACAACATAGACTATAATATTATATATATTAATATATAATAATATTATATGTAATGATCTATAACATATTATTACATTATATGTATATTATTTGATATTATTATATATTAATATAGAATATTACATGTATTATATATAATAATATGATATATAATATTAAATATTAGCATATATAGAAAATATAATATTTATATATATATACATCATATAATAAACATTATTATAATATCATATATATATAATAACAATAATATTTAATAAAATATAATATATTATAATATATATATATATATTATACTATGTGTTATATATATATATATATTTATATTACATATTATATATATATATATTATTATATATGTAATATAAATATAATAATAATATATTTATTAACATAAATTATATATAATTTATATTACATATATTATATTATATATATTAATAATATAATATTTATTTATATATATTTATATATAAAAATCATATATATTATGTGTTATAATATATATATATATATAATTAAACATAAATTTAGTAATATAATATAATATGTTATTATACAATATATAATATTATATATGTACTTATAATATATAATTTATTGGACATGATTGTAATTGTTTAAAAATTTAAAGGGTAAATTGATCTTTTTAACACTTGTTCCATGTCACGGGACAAGTTTTCCTATGGTCTTGGGTGGAACAAGTTTTTTTGATATTTTTCTCACCTTGTCATGTCTTGTCCCATGCTAAGGACGTACAAAACGTGGGACAAGAACAAACCGTCCCACGTTGTCCTGTCTTGTCTCGCGTACCAAACGTACCTTTAGGCATAGGTGAGAGACAATGTGTTATCTCTGTTGATAGTGTGGATGATTCTTTGAAAATTAAGAATGCAACGAAGACAAGAAGCTAGGAACAAGAAGGTGTTCCACGACGAAGACATTCAGATGGTGGCATCCGCTGATACCGTTAAGTTCAGAGTGGGGTGGTGGTTCAAACACCATGGTAAGGATTGCAATAAGCCTATTACGTCCATCCCCATTAATATCCCCGAGATATGTGTGGATTCCTTCAAATTTAAAGTCAATAAAATTGTTGACTGGTCTCCTCCTAACAACAATGGGTTGAAATTCAATGTGGACGGTTCGGTGAGAGGGAAACCCTACTCGACGGATATAGGAGGGGTTTTAAGGGATTCGAGGGGTAAAATTTGTGGTTGTTTTCTTTCTTTGTGGGGGTTTTAGATTCTAATCTGGCAGAACTTCTGGCAATTGAGAAAGCATGTAGCCTTTGTGTCTCGACTCAGAATCTTATTGGCCTGGACATTGTCATTGTTAGCGATTCTAAAGTGGCAGTGTCTTGGGTGAACGACGAGAGTTTTGGTTGTCTCAGGTATGTCAACTTAGTTTACGACATTCGCAATCACCTTCAGAAGCTGGGTGGTACTGCGGTCTCGTTCAGTTCAAGATCGTCTAACTCCTTTTCAGATAGCTTGGCCAAGATGGGTTCCAACTCTTCTGGAGATTTTGTTCATTGGGGAGAGCAGTGACTTCTGTGCATCTTGCTCTTGTTCTTCTTTTTGCTCGGTTTTCTTGCTTCCTCCGCTGTTCGGGTTGTCTTTTATGCTTGGGTCTTGCCCTGGTGTTTTGGTTTTCTTCTGTTGTTGCCGTTTTGGTTGTTGGTTGGGTTTCAAATTTCTGCTGTTTAGAGAGTATAGGAGATCAGAAATCTTCTGGTTTTCAATGGAAAGACGTTTCGGTTTGGATGGCTGTTGTTATGGAATCTTGGGGTAGACTACATCAGAGCCAACTCTCATATGTTGTTTTTGGAAGTTTGGCGAAGAAGGGCTCAAGCTTGAGTGGTGACATCTTTGTGTGGAGCTTCTTTTGTTTCCTTTGGGGTCCGCTTCTTTTGGCTACTTCTTTTATCTTGTTTTTTCTTGGTGGTTTTTTTTATGCTTCTTTTTTAAGGTGTTTGGCTTCTAGAGTGTTTTGGTTGTAGGCCTAAGGATCTACAAGAGAAAGAGAGGAGTAGACAGGAAGGTAGAGACCTTCAAGGCAAGACTAATGGCCAAGGGTTACACCTAGAAAGAGGGGGTCAATTATGAAGAGACATTCTCGCTAGTAGTCATGTTTAAGTCTATTAGGATTCTCTTATTCATTACTGTATATATCGATTATGAAATTTGACAAATGGACGTCAAGACTGCATTCTTGAATGAAAATCTTGACGAGAGCATCTATATGATGCAACCAGAGGGATTCGTGTCTCCAGATCAAGAGCAAAAGGTTTGCAAGTTACAAAGGTCCATATATGGAATTAAGCAAGCATTTAGATCTTAGAACATTAAGTTTGATGATGTGATCAGAACCTATGGTTTGAGCAGAACGTCAATGAGCCATGTGTCTACAAGTGCATCATTGACAAGAAAGTAGTTTTATTGGTCAAGATCCATATCATAAGCCTCCTGATAGGTCTCTGGTAGACGCTTGGCGAATGATCAGAACAATTTCCAAGCCCATAAGTGACCAATGAGGAAACAAAGGTAGTTAGGATATCTCAGCTCCAAATGCTTACATCTCACTTTGAAATGTTGCAAATGAATGAGGAGGACAAATTTGATGACTACCAATTTAAGCTTTTGAACGTATCAAATCAGTGTCAATCACTTGGCGTACAAATCTTTGGAGAGAGACTCAATTGGAAGATCTTAAGATCTTTACTCAATGGTTCAAAGCTATGTTGACGGCAATTGAAGAGAGTAAAGATGTTGATAGCATGAGTGTCGACGAAATGCTAGGTGTTAGGTTTTAGTTTGTGTTGGCATTAATTCCATATCAAAATGATGTTTACTTGTAATGATTTAGTTGTTTAGATTCATGATGATTCAAGCTTCAAGGAAGAAGAAACAACAAGTCAAAGCAAGTTCTAAGTCTTCAAAGAGAAATGATGCAATTTGATTCTACAAAGGTATACTAAGACCTTATCTTTCTCTTAAAAGGCTTAGGCACACACACACATATCATACATTTGTGTCCCTGTATCGTTGTGCACCATTATAGGCAGACACATACAATTCATTCATATGTGTCCCTGCATCGTTGTGCACCATGTATAACATATTCACACACTTGAAGATGAATGCTCATGCATTGGTATGGAAATAATATGTTTTTGAATATGCGTGATTTGAAACTATCTCCATATAGTTTGCATTCTAGTGTGAATTGTGTTTGTGTGTGTATTTGTTTGTATTAAATTCCTCATTTTCAATCTTCAGTGATATAAAAATGAAAATTAAACAATTTGCATATAAATTACAAATCGAAATCTGAAGATTGAAAATGAAGAGCTGAAAATGAAAGGAATTAATGAATCAAAGATCGGAGAAAACATACTGTTAATAGCAAAATTTGACTAGTGACCAAAGAAGAATTTTCCACCTTCCAACCTTCAAGCAGGGGTCCAAATCCGGGTCAACGTAGCGAGGTATTGAGGTACTCTAGGTCAAGGTACCTTACAACCCCGCAGAAGCAAGGCGAGGTAATCAACACCTTCTCAACACCTTACATGCATTCAAGCTCTCCAATTAAAGCCCGCTACCCCGCCATGAATCCTGCATAATTAGGTCGAGCTCCATGATAAAGCTCGGCATAGCTCAACCAAGATACCATCTACAAGGTTGGAACCCTATGTGATATTTCGCCCCTAAAATGGTTAGCACAAGCTCCATGGGAAGACCAGCAAGATCTATCTAGCTCCATCGAGAGGTCCCCTAGGGACCCCGACAGTGTACTGAAACCTAGGGTACCTCGCCCTCAAGAAATATTAAGCGTCACCTCAGGTAACCTCTATAAAGTACCTCTCCGAAGTAACATATAAAACCAGAGCTCTCCTCCAAACAACGTAGGAAGAGAGGGTTGACCTTCATGACACTTACGATACCATTAATGAGGTCAAACCGTATTAATGGAGATAGTCAATCATATTAATGAAGTCAAACCGTATTAATGGAGATAGTCAACCGTATTACCGTATTAATGGAGATAGTCAACCATATTAATGAGGTCAACTATATTATTGGAGATAACCCTATTAATGAGGTCAACTATATTAATGGAGGAAGTCAACTCTATTAATGAGAGGATCAACGCCATTAATGAGAGAATATTCAACTCTTTAATGGCCAACATTAGTAAAAGAGTCCAAAGAGAAAACAAATACCTTTACCTCTAAGATATCCTCCACAACCGATTATTCGGAGTCAACTACAACAGAAAATCCCACATATCAAGGAAGGAAGGAAGAATCCGAAGAGGAAACAAACACATATTCTCCAAGATATTAGCTACAATTCAA
This sequence comes from Dipteronia dyeriana, assembly GCA_032871835.1. Lineage (NCBI taxonomy): Eukaryota > Viridiplantae > Streptophyta > Magnoliopsida > Sapindales > Sapindaceae > Dipteronia > Dipteronia dyeriana. The sequence continues at coordinate 12,227,721 of CM065300.1, read as the reverse complement.
TCAAATACATTAAATGAAGAATCATGTTCAATAAGGAAAGAAGAACAATTCAAGAGTCCTGAACTTGCACGACAAGGTAGTTACACCATGTATAAATACACCTGTAATAGCATCGATTGGGAGGTCATCTGAGAACAGACATACCATCTCTAATCCCAAAAACGACCAGCCCTTGGCTAGTCTACATGATTTGTTTAAAGTTCTCTTTACATCGTCATTATATGTGTACCTTTACCAGGATTATACTGGTATCGGTTAACATTCGATCATTGTTGTAAGCTCTCCGGAGCACCATGGTTGTATTATTTCTCCATTTTTGTAAGCTCCCCGAAGTATTCTTTGATATATACATAAGGAAAGGTATTCCTCCTTCCACTGGATACTGCCTTGGGGTTTTTCAGCATGTGATCATTCATGATGTTTTTTCCCTTTTGGTCAGTCCACATCCTTCTACATAAGACTTGTCTTTCTCTTATTTATCTCCTGTATTATGCATGTGTATATGAGTGCAAGCTAGATTCCTACCTCGTTGGACCTAACGCTCTTATCCTCCCATCTACATACCAAAGTCGCGCATCAAGATGAGGAGAAACCACCCAGACCAGCTTGAAGAGAGTCGATGAGCCCTCATGCATCCTCTCTATGGAAGAAATCAAGCTCTTCGATACTGGAGCTAGATAAGCCCCCCTTCTTACTTGCTATCTAAGTCAGGGAACTACAAGAAGGAATCGGGCTCCAAAATCGGGCTCTAGGTATCAGGACAGGCTCCGACCCCGACCGAGGACTAGGACCAAGATCAACCCCTTCATACCAGCAAGGGAACCTTGAGCTCCCTTCATCTCTTACCAATCGCGAAGCCCGATGAGTGGGATGACTCATCTCCTACCTACCGCTCCATACTCCATATTCATACAAGATCTCTCCAAGGTACAAGGTACCAACCCCGGCCACCACATCTGTGGTAGTGGTCTCGAGGGTGTTAGCTGAATTCCTCACCCTGAGCGAATTTTCGGTTAACACATACTTTTCCTAATTAATCTCGGTTAGCAAGAGCCCTAATTCAGAAACTGAAATTTTATCATAATTGACCAACTAAAATAAAGAAATGACATTTTCATGGATGAATCATACATTAGAAATCAGAAGATGAGACAATAAAGTGTTTATCTCTTCTTTCGTCAAGAAGTGGGAATGATCCAGAAGCTTTCATATCTTTATCTGAAAATGAATGGGTAAAGCTTTATTTGATATCTATCCATGCCTCTTTGGTTGTCGGTGAAGATATCATATATACAGATAGAGTTGTACTTCTCAACACCATTGAAAATAACCTGGTCGTCATCTAGAATGAGAAAAAAAAAGAAATTAAAAGAAAAGAAAATGATGCTATAAATATGACCGACTTTTGTGGAGAGTTACAAAGATAATTGAAGAGGAAACCCAACCTTTTTCGTTTTTCAGGCGAGTATCCAGGAGAAGTCTCTCTTGCTCTTTGTTCTGCACTTCCACCAATTACACAGACAAAGTCACAAAAGAAAGAAGTCGATACTAGAAAGAAGTATATACAGACACAAAATAAATAAGTTCAAAAAAATAAGAACCTGGAATTCAATCCTCTTGTCTTCTTTTCTCGTCCAAATCTCTCTCTCAGTAGTCTCCCTTTCCTCTCAGTAGTCTCCCTTTCCTCTCTGTTTGCCCTTTTCTTTCTGATCAGTTCGTTTGTATCTATCTATTCCACCGAGTGAACTTGGTCACTTTACACATGTCTCTTCCTATTTTAAGGCAACAAAAAATTTGAGTGGCAGATTATATTTTGGTAGGCCCCCTGTATTATTCCCTATTCCTTTTAAAACTTAAAGGGTCATTATTGTAATTTTATATTTATTAAAAAAAAAAAAAGTGGGGGCTATCATTCCACCGCTCAACTCATGCTTTTTATATAGTTAACAGATATATATGTTTCTTAAAAAAAAATGGTGATCACCGTTTGATATTTGATCAAAAACAAACACACAAAAAGACAAGATTTGTTTTTTTTTTTGCTTATCAAAAGTGTGCCAATAGTAATCAAGACTATTCCGACTAATCCGGACTCACACCCGGTTGGCCCATTAAGAGGTAAAGTACTCCTAATATTTGTGACTCTGTTCATTAGGGGGATTGAACCCACAACCTCGCTTAAGGGATGAGAGTGTCGAACCACTTAAAGAGGGGTAAAGGGTTTTGTTTTAACCTTGGATAGAAGGTGCAATTGTGTTGTCAAAAAGAAGAACGCATCGGTACAAATGTTGATCACTAAACTTCACTTTTATCAAACCATGTTAAACTATAGTCACTTTTATGTGATGTGTGTTTTTTTCATATTATTGATCTTGACATGCACATTGATCTCTTCTTTGTTGGTGATGTACTTTAGGTGTCCACTCTCCCTCTTCATGTACCCGAAAATCGAATTGGAGTAAGATTATCCGTAAAGATCCAATTGGAGCAGAAAACCATTGCGGTGGAAGCAATGGCTGACCAGACTATCGAGGACATCAAAGCAATAGTGGGGAGAATGATAGATATGCCAGACGTCAGCCAGCAGATAATGATGTATGCAGGAGTGAAGCTTGAGGATTGCAAGACCTTGGATTGTTACAACATCAAAGATAAATTTATTTTATAGCTGCTGCCTCCTGATCAAATTCAAATATTTGTTAAGAGTTGGAGTGGAAAAACAATAACACTTGATGTGCAGTTAACAAGCACCATTAAAGACTTAAAGCATAAGCTCTTTGACAAATTGAGGATTCCTTTTCACCTTCAGAGTGTTGTATTTGCTGGAAAACGGTTGGAGGAAAACTGGGTTCTTGCGAGTTGCGAGCTACAATGTCCAACAGCACTCCACTCTCCACATGGTTTTTCTGCCCGAGCTCAGAGATCATTCGGCGGAAATTATCTAATTTTGGTTCTGATTTGTCATTGTCCACCACCATTTCTGAGTTGAAGGATATCGCTAAACTTAAATGGAAAAATCCAGTTAAGGAAATAGTGTTGAGCGGAGCTGCATTACAAGATCAGTACTCTTTGAGGGATTATAGGCTTGAAAGAGTCATAATTGGATTTTGTGTTTTAATACTGGTGACATTGTTTGAAACCATGAATTATGTGCCACACATGTGTTCAACCTTTATATGCTCCCATGGAAGTAATCTTTTCGTAATTTCTTTTATTTGATTACTTTGTCTTCTAATTTGATGTTTAGTGTTAGATTTATCCAACTTTGCTTCAACAGTTCATCGGTTCATCAGTTACATATATGCAGAATTTATAATCCCAGTTTTGGTTTGCATATATAATCCAAAGGCTTCATCACTAGCTTCTTAAGTACAAGTTGAATTGCTTGAAACCTTGGACCGAAGAAAAACTATTATGTACGAAAATTTTCAAGTGCGGGAAATTTCATATGAAATCGTCGATAGCTATAGATAGCTATAGGAATGCTACCGTTAGTAATCCAATAGCTACCGATAGGTATATATAATAGACCTATATTATATATACCTATTTATAATATAGGTATATTAAACCAACTTAAATTTGTAATCTAATTTTTAATATCAAAATACTTATAAGATAAATTTAAGCTTTTTAGCTACCTGCACATCCAACAATGATCAACAATAGCAACCGGTGTTTAACTTGTTATTCGTGGGGTAGGAATCACTCATAATCGATATCTTCTCTAAGATATTTTTAAATTAAAGCTTTTTATACCCACCTGAATTTATATATAGGGGTGGGCATAAAAACCGGAACCGAACCGAACAGAAACCGAACCGAAAAAGGGTGTTCGGTTCGGTTTTATACATCAATTCGGTTCGAACCGAATGAACCGTATTGATGTCGGTTCAGTTTCGGTTTTATGTCTTCAAAACCGACCCAAACCGTTTGAACCGACATATATAATAAAAAAAAAACCTAATTTTTCTCATTCTTTCAACCTCTATCTCATAGAATCACAGCCTACCCCTCTGGCCCTCTCTATCGCTCGACTGCTCAAGCCTCAACGCACAGCTCTCTCTCTTCCACTACTTCTTCAAACAATCAACCCATCAGAAATCTCTCTTCCACCTGCAATCGTCCCTTCCACGGCTCCGTACTTCCTCCGCTTCGTCCTTTAGAGTCCCGACTTCCGCCGGCAATCACCTGTTTAAGGTATTTTTCTTTTTTCCGATCTAGATTTTTTCTCTAATTATTTTCCCTCTTTCTTATCTATTTTGATTTGATGAGTGATGACTTCGATTATTTATATGTATATTTTAATTTTTTTTGTAATGAATCGTCTCTTGACTCTCTTCCATGGTTCGACTGTGCGAGCTTAATCTGTTTTAATGACACTGACATGATGAATGTTGGTGATTTCGGTTGTGAATTTGGATTTAGTGGATTCCAACTTTGATTTTGAGCTTGCTCTGTTCGAGCTTGGTATGCATGATTCAGTGGATTCCAACTTTGATTTCGAGCTTGCTCTGTTCGAGCTTGGTATGCATGATTTAGTGGATTCCAACTTTGGTTTTTATTGTTGTTGTTGCTGCACCGAGGTCCCGTCCATGTATAATTTTGCATAATTGTAAAATGCAACTGATGTGCATCTCTTGTTATTACACTTTATGATTTGGTCATATATGAGAATATGAGATAATTGTATACCCACAAAGATAATTGTATAATTCTGCCAAGTTTCTCTGCTCTGTCTGTTGCCAGGGGGCTTGGTTGGTGTTTGGGTTTTTTTTTTGGTTTCTCTACTCTGTCTGTATACCCACAACAACTTTGGTTTTTGTTGTTGTTGTGTTTGTCAGTTTGTGTGGTGCAGCTGGTGCTTATGTTTTTTGTTTCACATTGGTGTTTTTTTTCTGGTTTTTTAATGTGTTGGTGTTGGTGTTGTTGTGTTTGTGTGGTGCAGCTATTGTAGTAATGAATTTTATATTATTGTGTTTTGATTATTGGTTTTGTTGTTTAATTTATTATTTTCTTGCTTTTATAGTTTTATGTGTGTTTGGATTTTAGAATGTCAATGATCTAATTTAGTTATTTACTTTGATTTTAAAGGATGGAAATTGACCATAATACGACCTATTCATCAGAGGAGAATTCAGGTTCACAATCTGATGAAGAATTATATAATTCTAGCTCTGTTGCAAAAGAAAAGAGTGGAAAGAAGGGTGTACGGGTAGGTGGTAGGAAAGGCCAAAAAAAATTAAAATATTGGTTGTATTTTCAAGAATACCACACTAAAGATGGAAGAAAGAAGGCTAGATGCAAACATTGTGGTGATACGTATGCATGTGGGTCAGGTTCCAATGGGACAACAAACATGAATACTCATATTGAGAAAAGGTGTAAAAAATACCGGCCACCTAGTAATGATTCAAGACAAACATTTTTGGTTAAACAACCAAATGTGGAGGGTAGCGGTAGTACCTTAGCCACCTCTAGATTTAGTGCCGAAGAATGTAGAAGGGCTTTGGCAGAGATGCTCATTCTGGATGAATTGCCATTTAGATTCGTTGAGAATAGAGGGTTCCGTAAGTTTTGTATAAGAGATCTGTATAAGTTATATGTACAAGAGAGAATTAAGTTGAAGAAGTACTTTAAATCTAGTCAAGTAAGGGTATGTTTAACCACAGATACTTGGACATCGATCCAAAATATAAACTATATGGTTGTTGCAGCCCATTTTATTGACTGTGATTGGCAGCTGCAAAAGAGGATCTTGAGTTTTAGTCAAATAACTGATCATAGGGGGGATTCGATTGGAAGGTGTATTGAGAAAGTTTTGTTAGAGTGGGGCATTGATAAAATATTCACAATAACCGTGGATAATGCAACAGCAAATGCAAATGCCATTGGTTAGATGAATAGAAAATTGAATAGTTGGCGTGTGGATGGAGCAATTTTAGAGGGAAAGTACTTGCATTTACGATGTTGTGCACATATCCTAAACTTAATAGTGAGTGATGGGTTGAAAGATTTGCATGAATCGGTTGTAGCCATACGCAATGCAGTCAAATATGTTAAATCTTCTCCTAGTAGACTAGCTCAATTTAAAAAATGTGTTGAACATGAGAAGATGGGGAATAATGGTTTCGTGGTGTTAGATGTTCCTACACGATGGAATTCCACTTATTTGATGTTGGAAAGTGCGGTGAAACTTAGAAAAGCATTTGAGAGAATGGAGGAAGAAGATGGTCACTATGTCAACTACTCTAGGGAGAGTGATAATGAAAAGAAGCGGATAGGACCACCTCTTTTGAATGATTGGGAGAATGTGAAGGTATTTATTCGTTTTTTATCAACTTTTTATGATATTACCTTGGATTTTAGTGCTTCGTTGCATGTGACTTCTAATATATATTTTAAGAGTTGGTGCACTATTTTTAATCAATTAACATCATTGAGCACTGAGAGGGATCCGCTTGTGAGTAGAATGGTTGTGAGTATGAAACTGAAATTTGACAAGTATTGGGGGGGTTTAGATAAAACTAACAACTTGTTGATAATTGTGGTTGTCCTTGACCCAAGGTACAAATTAGCTTATGTGAAGTGGCGTTTTGATGCATTTTTTGGTGTACAACAATCTCAATTGATGCTTTCTAGTTTGAAAGATGTGTTGGTAGATTTGTATGAGTGTTATGTTAAAATTTATGGTGGTGTAGGTGTAAAGTCAAATGATGGTGTGTCCTCTTTTAGGAGTGGTGTGCCTGAAACCTTTTGTGAAAAGGAAAAGTTTAGAGAGGATAGCTTATGGGGCCAAAAACAACAGGAGGAAGATGTTAGTATAGGGAAAAGTGAGGTGGAGTTGTATTTGTTAGAAGCTTGTGAGAAACTGAATGACAAGTTCGATCTTTTGGCTTGGTGGAAGAATAGTTCAATCAAATTTCCTATTTTGTCAATGGTTGCAAAAGATGTTTTTTCAATACCGATTTCAAATGTGGCTTCTGAGTCCGCATTTAGCACTGGAGGACGTATACTTGATCCATTTAGGAGTTCATTGACTCCTAAATTAGTTGAGGGCTTAATTTTGACTGGAAATTGGCTGCCGGCTTCTTGCCCTATTGTTGAACCGTGTGTTGCAGAAGAGCATGCTAAAAATGATGATAATTCGGTTCAAATGTTAGAACATTATACCAATGTTGAAACCGGTAAGTAATGATAATAATTTATCAAGTTTTTTTTAAATCAAATATATTAAGTATTATTTAATAAGTAAGCTAATTACTTTTTTGTTGCCTTCATTTAGAGCATGAAAGTGGACTAACAAATAGGACAATGAATGAAGATTGAGGATAAATGAAGGTAAGAATTTAATTTGGTATTTGTTTGTTTAGTTTTACATTTTCTCTATTTATAATTTTTTTTCCTTTTATTAGTAAATCATATTTTCTCTATTTACAGCTGAAGATTTGAAGTGGAAGAAATACATGGATTACATTTGAATTATTTTTTTATGCTTTATTATATTGCGGATTGTATTTGAAGTTTAATTAATTTATGGATTGTATGTTGGATCATGTGTGTGATCATATTTTATTTTGGATTGTATTTTGGATAACTATGTAATTGGACTGATATTTTATTTTATTAACTATGTAATTGGATTGATATTTTGGACAGCTATGTATAATTGGATTGTATGTTGGATTATGTATGAATTGTGATTATATTTTATTTTAGATTGTATTTTGGACAGCTATGTGATTGGACTGATATGTCATATGTTATTCTATTACAATTATGTAATTGGATTGTTATTTTGGACAACAATGTATTTGTATTGCATTTTGGACTGATGTCTTACTCTATGTAATTGAAGTTATCTATTTATCTGGATTCAATTTCTGGATAGCTATTTTTAATACTTTTGAATTTTGATTGATTTGAACTGTATTTATATTTGTATTTATGCTTATTATGGACAAAATTTGATTATGTAAACAATATTTCAGTTAAATTTGGACTAAAACAATTGTCTAAAGGTCCAACACGATAAGTGAATAGTAGCCGGTAAAAGGTATAAATGAAATGAAGATTTTTTTTTTGTAAAAGAAAACAGAAGCCCAATAAGCCCAAAACCGAATTGAACTGAACCGAACCGAACCGAGAAAAGGGTGTTCGGTTCAATTCGGTTTTGGGGTTCAATATGGTTCAAACCGATTCACATATTTAAAAACCGAATTTAATTCGGTTCAATACGGTTTTGGTCAAAACCGAACCGAACCGAACCGCGCCCACCCCTATATATATATATATATATATATATATATATATATATATAAAGGTATCATAAAAAAGGCGAAATATAGGAAAATTCAAGAAAAATGGTTATTGTGTTTGAAAAATTCTCAAATTTTATTCATAAGTAGATTTCATTGAACATATCATCCACAAAATATTTAGATCAAAATTCATAAAAATGAATGTGATTTAATGGTGATCCTTATCAAAATTAAAATAAGGGATCTCTTATGAGAGAACCACTATATATATATATATATATATATATATATATATATATATATATATATATATAGTATGTATGTATACTACAATATATAAATTTCATTTAAATATTTCAAGTAACATCTAAAGTCTAAACCTGCATATCATTTTTACACTCCTCAAAAACTGTATGTACACCCCAATTTAATATGTTTTTTAAAATTCAATATTACCCTTGAGTAAATTACTTAAATGACTAAAGTCTCGTTTGATTTTTTGTCTGAAAACTAAACAGTGTTGAATGCTACTGAAGACTGAATATTGACTAAAGATTGAAAACTTAAAAACATGTTTGTTTTTTTTTTCACTGAAAACTGAATGTAAGTGATAAACTGTTTATTTTTTTAAGTAATAAATATTTGAAAATTAATACTTTTTCATATATGCTATTCTAACTATTTGTTATATATTTACATTTTAATATATTAAGGATAGTTAAAAAAAATAATTTAATAATTATAAAACAAAATTATTTAGTTATTAATAATATTTTAATTTAATTTTATTAATATTATTTAGATACAATTGAACTCTAAATAAAATTAATAAAACTAATTATCAAATTATGAGGAAAAAAAACTACTCCTTATTGAAAATCAAAATATGGTAGGAAAATCAGTTTCTAATTGTTTGAGTTTTGAAGCAATTAGGTTTTATGATGCTGTAGTTGTTTATAGTAAGAAGGAAAAAATATATATTATTATGAATAGTAGTTTGAAAAGAACAAAATTGAAAATTAGTTAGATTAATGATGACAGTTTTTGAAGTAAAAAATTACATTAATTTCAGTGGAATTTTGTTAAGTGAAAAGTGATTTTTTTTCACTTTTCTAAACAAGTGGTTTAAAGGTTAGTGATTTTATCACTTAAGAAAACAAACAAAATAACTTAATGAAGCACATTAAGTGCCATTAAGTATTAAGTAGAAAAATTAAACAAGGTCTAAATAGTTTATATGTACACACCAATAATTATTAATTGATTTTATATCAATCCTTTGAAAAAAAAAGGAATTTTCCTATTAATTGTTTGATAAGATAATAAAAACATTTCTATTTTATCAAATCTTAACTTCTATTTTAAATACTAATTTCAATTTCTTTTAAGGAATAAAAATTGATTGAGTTGACCAACAATTACTGTTATAATTGAGTGAAGAAAAAAATCAATATAAACAATAAACATTCTATTATATATAAAAAAATTCTTTCTTAGGAACAGAGGAATCGAGATACACTGTTGTGTGTTGAGAGCTAGTAGTTTTCAATTCAATGAAATTGAAGAATTTTGAGCTTAAAAAAAATTAAAGAATTAAAAAAAGTTTTAATGCAATGATAAGATTTTTTTTTCAAACAATTTCTTAATGATATCAAATGTTTTTGCTGGAGTTAGAATATTTTTTTAAAGAGAATTTATTTATTTGAATAAAAAGATATAAAATAATAAAATTTAAATAAATTTGATTAGATAACAAAATAGTGGGATGTGTTAATAAAAATATAATATAATAAAATTAAAAAGGGGGTATTTTTGGTATTAAATGGGGTTTATTTACGAAATATAGATTTTTAAAATATTTTACGGATATACTTACGAAAGGGGTGTATATACAGGTTTTTGGTCGGTGCCAATATCGTCACCCCTCATATATACTCGGTTTTTATTATATATATTTTTTATCAAATTGACCGTCAAAAATAAATTGGCTCCATATGACTCGAACCTGTTTTTTTTTTCTAGTTCAATTCAGTTTGATTTATTACAGTTTTAGGTCTTTTGGGCTTAATGAAAACTTTACCTATGTTTTTAACCATATGAGCCTTTTGAACCATAAATCGGTGTCCTTATTTGATAAATATTTACATATTATAACTTGTTTATATATAATTCAACAACCCTAAAAGTTAATAAGGGAAAGAGATTCGAAATTCAAACTCATTCAAATAGAACAACAACTTATTTCCATTTATTATCTTATTTATGATAAAGAGAAGCAGTTGACGAATTGGATAACCCTAAATTAGAGGACCAAAAGGAGGAGACCCCCTACCACCTCCTTGAGAATTGGGATACAACCAAAGGATGCCGGCCGACCATCTCCCTATGTCTGAGGGGAGGGGAGGACGACGACCAACCTCTCGATCAAGGGGAATGGCATGTCCCGGTGATGTTGTCCAACAGATGAAAGAGAGTAAAGAAATCAACTTAAATGGCAATAAATTTCCAAAACACCTAGGATTGTTATGGTAATTTCCGTTGTAAAAAAATTAAAAACATATAAAAAAAAATTGGAATGAAGTTGAAATCATAGTTGAAGAAGGAATGTTTCATGATTTTTCCCTTTTAAAAATGTGAAGATTTCATGTTTTATCCAATATTTCATGTTTTGTTTTTTAAGATTTAACATTTTTTTTAAATAGAAAAAAAATGTAAGGAGGTATTTTCGTAATTTATGGTTATGGAATGAAATAAATTTTACAATATGATTATTAAGAGTAAAAACTTTGTTTGTTGTTAAAAACAAAATTTATATAATTTATGTGGATATTTTTGATGATTTTCACTAAATTTAAAGGGGAAATTAGGGAATATTGAACGTGAGGGGGTAAGTCGATGTATTTTAAAACCTGGGAGAAAAAAAACGATAATATTGCTTTTTTAAATAAAATAAAAATAAAAACTCATTTAATAGGATTGTATTCTAGGGTTTTTAGGATTTCGGTTCGATCTCATGGAATTATCAACGCTTGAATTGAATTCTCTCGACAATCAGGTTGCTAATTTGTTATCTTGTTAAGTTAGAGTTTGTAGTGTTGTTATGTTTGTGAGCAATTGTAAGGTATTATTTTTTTAAAAAATGTTCTCAATTAGGAGGAGTACAAAAATATTTGCATATGTTGTTATGTTTATGGTTAATGATCTTGATCATATATGGGTATTTTAGTTTACTAAAAATTAAGTTCTGTATTGTATTATACTTGATTGTGTGATTCGTGTGTTGATGATTGTTCTTAACTTTTCGAGTTTTATAACCTTTTGTGGTCCGGATTGGGGCAATTTTATTGTTATGCATTTTTTTAATTCTTTTTGTAATTAACTAACTGATACAAACATGGTCAGTATTTCACACGAAAAAATAATTTAATGTCTTAGTTTTTGAGTCAAAACTAGAAAAGCTGTAAATCTTTAGTATAACAAGCATCTTGAGCGGAAAATAAATGACTGCAATTCCAATTAGTTGGAAGTTTGGAACCCAACAGTCATGGTAAAGGTTAGGGATTTGAACTTTTTATTATTATTAGTTTTGGCATGGATTGGTTATTTTAATGGGTTTGGATTTTGTAACTAGGTTGGGATATTGGTGTTCCTATCTATTTGTTGTGTTTGTTTGTATGATGTTTATCTATGTATGTATAACTCTTTTATTTACAACATTAATTGAATTGTTAACACATTCTTTATGTAGAGAGATTATTGAAAACTGTTTCTTTACGTAATTTTCATACTGAGCTAATTCATTTTAATTTCTCCAGAATCATGTTGGCTTGAAATTATTTGTAAAAATCCCTATAAAACAGAAAACCATTTTGGTAGAGGTGGTGGCGCATCATAATGTCCGGAGCATCAAATCCTTGATTCAGGTAAAAGAGGGCATTCAATCCGATCAATTCACTCGTCTATGATGGAAAACTACTTGAAGATGATCTGACTCTAGCTTCTCTGAATATGAAAAGTGAGGCAAATCTTGTTGTAATCTCCTGTCCAAAACAGTTGCTATCAATTTTTGTGAAAGCACCAAGAAGAGATATTTTGAAAATCGAAGTTCCTGCTATGTTTACGGTTGGTGATGTCAAAGAAATAATTGGGAGCATGATAGTTTCATCGGTAAGCGATCATTGTTTATCCTATGCAGGGAAGAAGCTTGAGGATGATTCCAATACTTTGGCTTGCTATGAAATCAAAGATGAATCCATCTTAGAGATGTTGCCTCCTTCAGTTAATCAGATATTTGTCAAGACTTGGAGCGGAAAAATAGTAACACTTGTTGTGCAACTATGTAATACTATAAAAAAATGTGAAGCAAAAGCTCTATGACAAATTGAAGATTTCTCCTCATCTGCATAAAATTGTATTTGCTGGAAGACGGCTATCAGATGATCGGAATCTAGCAAGTTACGGCATCCAAAAGGACTCCACTCTCTTGATGGTTTTGACCCCGAAATTTAAGATCATCCGAATGAAACTAACTGATACTACTCTTAAAAAGTTACCAGATTCTACTACAATTTCTTCTCTGAAGGATAAGTTTCAACAAGATTCACAACGACGGGTAAAGGAAGTGATATTCTGCCATGAGACATTGATGGATGAGCGTTCACTTGCAGATTATGATATTAAAAGGAATTCTGAAATGGATTTCGCGCTTGAATGGCCTTAATTAGTTACCACTTCAGAATTATGAGTCACATGTGAAAGCTATGAGATGAACACTTTGATACTTTCTTATTTATCTTTTGCTCGTCTTTCAGATGGTTAATATTTTTTAGTATTATGTTTGGATAGACTAATTAGTATAATATCTATTTACATATTTTGTTCCTTTCTTTTTTCACATTTGAATGAGAAGTTGATGTGCAAATATAGAAAACAATCCTAATGAGTCCAAAATTAAATGTTAGTTCTTCTTTGAAGAGATAAAAACAACGTTGCATTTGTTTAAAATTGTTAGGAATGCACGTAAATGTTTCTACAAATTAATGAGTAAATACCTGTTATTAGGACTACTCAGAATGCAGGTCATTTGGTTTTTGATTATTAGTTAGAGGATTCTGTGTATACTAGGTAACTAGTTTATTGAAGTCGTGTTAATTTGTAACATTTTTTTCATTGCACATTCACTATTGGCTCTCAAGTGGTGTATGCACCTTTTTAACCACATCAGCATGTGTAGTAGTGTAGGGAATTTTATCTGCATATTGTGGGATTAGATAGATATCCCCGTATTGAACTTAAATAAGATTTTTAAATCTCGATAGTTCATGTGGCCAAACCTTTGGTGTCACAACTCAATTTGCTCACTCTTAGACACATCACAGGAGATGACACTAGCTTCAAGACAATAACAATTATTATTAGATCTATTTCTTTTTAAAAAGGTTTTTCCATTAGATTTCAAAATGGAGCAATCATTACTATTAAACAAGACCGACAATCCATCATCACTGAGATTAGATATGCTTATATGATTGGCTTGCAAGCCATCAACAAGTAAAACATTCGTCAAGAAGGGTAAACCGGGAATGGAAATGATTCATTTCCCTATGATTTTTATTTTTAGATCCATCACCAAAGGTGACAAAATCCATCATCCTCCATGACAAAAGATTCAAAAAAACTCTAGTTTCCAGTCATGTGTCTAGAGCACCCACTATCCAAATACCAAGAGCTAGAAGTATTGGCCTTCAAGGCTATTTAAGCCATATGACAAACATAATCATTACTTCTAATCCACCTAGGTGAGACATTTTCTTTCCTAGCGGTCATGAAATCATTGGCCCTAAATTTCCTAAGAGCATGCATTTTAGCTCTAGCACTATTTCTTTCAACCAGTGTTTTAGTTCTACATATTTTAATAAACTTGAAGCAATTTGGTCTAATATGACCATCAACACCATAAAAGTGACATGTATGAATGAAGTAAGAAGTCATACCATTCCTTTGTGAGTACAAATTGGCTTTCTCATGTCTTTGAGCTTGCATTTGGTGTTGGATTGGTTCTCTCCTCTTTTGTTGTTGAGTATGAGAAGATTGCTTCCTTTATTGAACTTGGATGAATGAATGATGGGTGTTTGGGTTTTGGTCAATAAAAATTGAATCTCGCTAACTTTCCTTTCAAGTCACTCTTGAGCTTTTTAAAGGTGGAGTAAGATTGAATTTTGAAGCTCTGTAGAGGCAAAGAAGATGAAATAGTCTATATATATGAATCCCTAGAAGAAATGATGCCGTTTTTGAAAAACAGACAACAAAATCCCGTCATTACGGTTGACTGGACCGTGGCTCGTGCAAGTTGTCCAATCTGCGGTACACACAACAGTGCACTGTCTGGACAACATTGCTGTTGGGACCGTTGAGCATGCAAGTGCACAGGTCGCGGTACAAGCAACAGGGGTGTGAATACCGCGGTAGGGATCGATGTGCAGGCATGTGCACAGGTCACAATTTCCTAAGCATGCAACTTTTGGAACCAACCGCTGTTGAGACCGCGGTTGAGGTAGGTGCATAGCCAGCAACATGCACCGCGGTGAAGAGGAAATCCCTCTTTTTCAGGCAAACACAACACATTATCCTAAATACAAAATATGCAAATGTGGAGTGTGATGAATGGCATAAAATGCATCATTCAAAGACATACAAAAAATAAGCAATTTATTAGAAATGCATGCAAGTGAGTGTGTCCTACTAATTCTCTTCAAATAAGAGTAGAGTCAAGCAATCTACCTTCCTTGAAGCATTTAGAGTCCAAAGCCTTGATGATGGGCAACCCTTTACAATATTTGAACCCATTTGTGATTTTGTCAACGAAATAAGTCAATAAAAATTGAGACACTTACTGTGTATGAGACAAACAAATAAAAATAACTTAAAACTAAGATTAGAAATGTAACCGGGTGCTTTCCTTTCTAAATTGCTCTACTCCAAATTTAAGTTATACTATTCCTAAAAGTAAGACACCCTAAGTTATGAAAATAAATGTGGTTTGGAGAGATGCAAGATATTAATCACACTAGAGAAATGAGTTTACCATACACAAATGCACATTAAGTTGATTTTATAAAAATTAAGTATATTTAATTCAAATTAAGGGTCCGTTTTCTCAATTAAGGAAAATATCAAAATCAATTTATTACTCAACCAAAGGCTTGGAAGAGCAATTGTGTCTATAAGTCAAAGACCCATTAAACACAAGAACATATAACCAAAGCTTGATCTAGCATATCCATACACAAACCAAACTTCACTCATTCTCTAGAGCTAATAGTCAAGATCATAGCCGGAAAATCATCCAATCACAACCCTCACTCTCATTCACTCAAATCCATGTCGGTCCTGACGTTTCGGAGGCCCCCATGGACCACTTGTGGCCCTGAATATATTCATAGTTTTTTCAAGTCGCACTAGTCTCGCAATACCGTAAGATTGAATTTTTTTTCTTCTGGAAAATACAATCAAATCATATATTAATTAAAAATTATAAGCATGAGATTTATACAAAAATAATTACAAATAAATTGTGAGTGATAGTTCCAATATCGAAACAAAGAAGATAAAACAGGCTAGCAACTCATGCCCCGCTTTTGATATCAATTAGAAACAACTTAATAAAATAAGATAAATCAAATTGGGTGAAACCACTTAAAAGGAAAAAAATGACAAAAAAAAATGGATATATAATTAAAGCTGATGAGAACCGTGTTCTTTCTTTCAATAATACTTTTCTTTTTTAATGTATAAAATAACAATTAAACAATATACTAATATACATATACGCTTTTTAAAAAAAGCAACATATTTTTTTGCTTTTGAGAAGTTATGTAAGAATAGTAAGATGGATCCAATAAAGCTCTGAATCTCTGACCTGGTCTTATAAATTCTAATCTTCTGGAAATACAAAATTCATATCATATGGTTATATGAATTAAAGCGACATGATGAAGTTGAATACTTGAATGGTAAACTAACCAACGAACTTCTTAAATCATTATGTGACAACCAATAAACACAATCAAATTAACAAAAAATAAACAATAAATAAGAGAAAATAGGCCCAGTAGTTATTCAATTTTAAGTGACGACGCTGTCAAATTAATAAAAACTAAACAACAATTAAGAGGAAAAAAGTCTGAGAATAAAGAAGATTAAATAGAATTATAGAAATACAGATTAAAAAGATTACATTTGTAAAAATTACAAAATACAAAAGCAAAACTAAAAAGAAAACTATCTAAATGAAACTTAGAGTTTAATACTTGAGAGTTGAGAGAGAAAGAAATAGATATTAGTTGTACCATTTTTTTGTCTTTACTGGGTGGAGAATAAGATATCATAGAAAGTATGAAACCTTAGAAAAATTTGAGTTTTATTGTCTGAAGATATAATTATATGAATAAAACAAATTGGGCATTGGCCCATTTATTAAAAAAAATATAGTAATGTTTAGCCTTTTCATTATAAACAAATAACTGGCCAAATAACTGGCCAAATAACTGGCCCTTTTTCCTTTTTCTTTATAATTTCATAATTCAACAAACTTAAATCATGTCTTTAAAAGGCTCTGGGCATGACGGGACCGGGGCGGGCGCTCTTGGTGCCCTGCCTTAGGGCCGCCCCTGACTTGAATCATCACAAACATGACATTTTAAATCATCCATCAACATACATACACAAATGAGATAATTGATTATACTACTCCTAAAAATTAAGTTATTCTATTTATAATCTCATTCAATAATACATATCAATTTCTAATTCCTCCATACAAAATGCAAGTAACAATAAGAGATTAAATCATAAATAGCAAAGAATAGAACAAGATTCAAGTGAATTAAGAACAATCATACATAAATATAGAGAAAACCCAAGAAGCCATAGTCATGATCTCCTCCAAGTAGTCTCCATTTTGACGTGAATGACTCGTTTTTGATCAAAAGTCCCTCATTTCTCCTTGCAAATTCTTCTAAGATGGGTGGTAGAAGTGTAGAAGACTAGAAAATGATGGTGATGATGCATCCTTTGAGGAGAACCTCCATGGATGCCTTTGGAGTTCCTCTCTCTCTTTTGTTGTCAAGAGGATGAAGAAGAAGATAGGTGTATGGTCTGCTAGGTGGTGAGTTTAGACAAGAAAATGGGGTAATTATAGGGCTCCCAATGAATTAGGGCTTAAAAATGGTGAATTCTCAATATTGGCCTTGTCTAGAAATTCGGCTACCAAAATGAGTCCCCTTAGAGGCCCAATTCTCTATTTCAAATTGGCTCCCAAAACGAAGGGGCGCCAGGCCGCCTAGGGGTGGCATGGATCGGGTTCGATTCGGTTTTGATCAAAACCGTATTGAACCGACATATTTTGGGTTTTTAAATATGTGAATCGGTTTGAATCGTTTTGTACCTGAAAATCGAATTGAACCGAACAATCTTATCTCGGTTCGGTTCAATTCGGTTTTGGGCATATTGGGCTTTAAAGGTTTTTTTATATGGTTTTTAAATTTTTTGGGCTTTTAAGTTCCTTTTTCGACATTTAGACTTAAACTTTTTTAAGAAAACATAATATGTAAAAAAATAATTTAAACAAAATACAATCCAAATTTCAATCCAAATCTAAAATTTTAATCATATTCAGTCTACATACTTAGTCAAAAATTTAAATTTTCATAACTTATAGTAAAATATAAGTAAAAAAATTTAGTATATAACGTAGTTAAAAATAAAACATCATCAACAAACAGTCCATAATAAAATTGAACGTTACAAAATAATTCATCAAGACAATCCAGTTTATTCGGTTTTCAAATTTCAAATCGGTTTGAACCGAATATAAGCTATGAACTAAACCAAACACCCTTTTTCGGTTCGGTTCGGTTCGATTCGATTCGGTTCAATTTGGTTTCGGTTATTGTGCCCACCCCTAAGGCCACCAGCAACTGAATTCAAAGATGGTGAATTACGTTTAGTTCCCTAAATTCTTGGAAAATCACCCAAACTTCAATCTTGTCCCGAGTTTTACGCTTTCACCCTAGGTTTACCAAAATTACACTAATGCCCCCAAATTCCTAAAATCATCTGAAAAACTTATTTTAACGTATTAAATTCCCGGTTTTACCCAACGAACAAGCACAAACTAATAGGAATCGGAGACCTAAAAATAGGTATATAAATGGTACGATCAGGTTTGAAAATGAAAACCCAAACTCATTACTCATTTGCTATTTTAATTAGTAACCCGACATAGATCCATTTTACTCGTTATCTTTTTTTTTTGTTGAAACAAACCCGTTATATTTTATTATTATTATATTTAGTAATTAATCATTTGATTTGAATAAAGAAGAAAAGATGAATAAATTGTAAAAATAAGAAAATTAAGACAAACAATTTCAAAATAAAAATATACGAATACTCAAATTAATATAAACAAACATATTATAATGCAATTATAACTCATGTCTAAAGTTATAGTGATTTGAAAATAAATGGAGAAGTAATGCTATACAACTCAAAAAATTAACCCAAATTTCAACTCAAAAAATATGGCAAGTGGGTTGTCATTACCACGCACAACATGTGATGATGTGGTTAATGAAAAAATTTGGATTGTCTAGTATTAGTAATATATATATTCCAACAAAAATGTTCAAATTGAAAATATTTGTTTTGAAATTAATGGGTCATGGTAGGTTTTAAGGGATAAGCCGAACTCAAAGCCAAATTATTATTTTTAGGGTTTTAATAACTCAACTCTTTATTGCTGACCTGACATTCGATAGCAGATTTTAATAAGAGAGTGTTCTTCTTACAATCCAATTCTTTTCGTTTACACCTTAAAAAAAAAACACTTCATTCAAAAAATTAAAATTTAAAACAAATTCTAAACACTCATTTGTGTCCAAAAATATCCTTTTTATCTTTTATCACTCCTATTCTAAAAATACTCCATTAAAAAATCCTAGAAAACATTGAATTTTATTTAATTTGAATTCTAAAAAAAAAGACTAAAATACTCGTTGGTCTTACACCTGAAGGGGTGTGTTAGATCTCACCGGTCGTTAGAGGTATCAGAAGGATATAAAGGACTAAAAATACCTATAATACGCCTGATTTAATAAAATTAAAATTAAAAATGAATAATAAACTATTTGGAGATCTACCATTCATCTCAGGAAATGGATGATAGAGATCCATCATTAAAAAAAGTGAGTACAACTTAATAGAATTGTGACATGGTTCACTTACAATTTAATAAAATTTTCTTAAAAATAGGGTTAATTAAGCAAACTTAATCTATTAAAATTGCCCACTTAATTGTGTCGGTATTCATTTAAAAAAAAAAATCTTTGAAGGATATGTCAAGACTCGTGATATTATAAATAAATATATATTTTAAAATTTTCCACATTTCATTTCTAAACACATACTATATTAAAAATTCCAACAGAAATTTCCTTCCAATAAAATAAAAACAAAAATAATACAATTTTAAATTTGATTACTCACTTACTTTCTGGTTATCGTTTGTTCTAATTGCATAATTACATTCTCTGTTACTTAAATCAAAAAATCTCCAGAATGTTACTTAAATCAAATAAATCGCAAAGATTTAATTTTTTTTATAGGGTTTAAGGTTTATGAAATGTTTAAAAAGGGAAAAAGGAGACATTACATATCCTTTACATCTTTAGAATTTTTTTATCTTGTTTATAATTTAATTAGAGATAAAACTGTCATTAACCAATAAATATTGTTAGTGGAGTGTGAATAGATATGGGATGGGTATGTAGGATTGTCAATATCATCACTCTTTATATAATACCAAAGTATGGTATGCGACAAAAGTCACATTGACTATATCTAAAGACAACTTTGGCTCACCCTTTCTTTTTCAACTTTCTCCCTTGGTAGAGATGATTATAACGATTTATATACCTATTTGAATTCACCATTACCTAGCTTTTGCTCTTGTTTTTTAGCGTTTTTGTGATATAACGTCTTTTGTGAGCCTTATGCAGGCTATATCCCTTTAAATAAATGTTCGAGCTAAATTGAAGAGTTTTGGAAGTTAAAGAGGACGGAAATGGAATTGTTCGTACAATAAACTCAACTTCGGAGGTCATATCTCCCTCTTCGATCAAAACTACATTGCCCATTACCACTTTTTGAAAAGCCCCATATGTCTAATTTTCAGTACTTTTTACATATCAAATTCGGAGGTCTCTAGAGGAAGTTATGACCATTTTATAATGGTGCATGCAGCAGAACTCACCCCGCGAATTCTCTCACTAAATCACCCTCGAAAAAGGCACCAGAATTCTCCTAAGGACAATGTTCCGCGGGAGGCACTCGCGGATCCACTCATGGAGGCCCATTTTTCAGCATTTTCAAACCAACTATTTGAAGAGCAATCTTGTTCTTTCACATCCCGTTTCGTGACCTAACTTCCAAGCACTATAAATACCCTATATTTCTCACCTCTCACCAAAGAGATTCCCCCTCCCCATCTCACTCCTCTTCTCTTCTCTCTTCCATTTTCTTTAATTTTCTTCATCTTCTCCACTAAATAAGTGAGAGCACCACGCTCCCATTAAGGTTTTTCCTCCGTGGGAGGTCACCATACACCACTACCATCACGTTTTTCACTTCCTCCACCACAATTGAGAGTAGATTACAAGGAGATAGGAGGGTCTTTGACCAATTTCGAGCCAAGCATGGAAATGAGCTCTTGAAGAAGTTTTCTTCAAGGGTTGTATTTCCTTTTACTCATTTTCTTTGTATTTCGTGTTTCTTAATTGTGTAATCACCAATTTGGGGAATAATTGTAAACCTACATTTACTGTAATATATGTATGATTGTTTTTATATTCTTTGAGTTTTGTTTTACTCTTTGCTATTCATTGATTAAAACTCTTATTGTGATATTTATGTGTGTGGAGAGTTTAAATCAATATGTGTCTATGAATGAGATTAGGAGTAGAGTAATTTAATTTAGAAGTAGTGTAATTTAGCTTCCCATAATTATTGATTGATTGATGGATGATTTAAAATACCATGTTTGAATGATTTTAGAAATTAAGTCTTAGCTCTAAAGAGTGGGAGAAGTTTGATTGATGCATTCACAAACTAAATTTGACTTTGGTTCATATTCTTGTGCTTAAAGAGCCTTTGTTTTAAAGGCACAATTGCTCTCCCATGGTTTGGGTTGAGTAATGAATTGATTTTGGTTAATTCCTTAATTAAGAGAATGAATCCCTAACTTAAATTGAATGTTATAACAATCACTTTGTTGCATGTAGTCGTTGGTAAACTTGTTTTCCATGTTTAGTCATCCTAGAGAGATTGAGAAAACCGAATCATTGACTTAGTAGTAAAGACCATTGACATTCCTCTTGTGCTTGTGTTGTAATATGGATATTTAGTGTGCTTAATGCTTTCACTCAGTTAGCCACCTTGTGAATGACATTTAGGTTGTGTGTTATATATTGTGTGGTTCACATTAACATGCTCAACGTGGTATCCTCTACATTTGACCTGTGAGACTCGTTAATATGGAGTTGAATAACACTATTTGAAAACATGTTTAAACGAGTTAATATGAAATAATGCATTTCAAAATATTTTTAAAGACCTGTAAAGGGTGTAACGCACCATATAAACTCGTTTAAATGCTTTTAAAGAGTATATAGTATGTGTGCTTTGAAAACTCGTTTAAACACGTTGGAATGGAATAACGAGACTCTCAAGCTTATTTAGACGCGTTTAAGTAGATAACACTGCTTGCAAATTTGATAAAACCTGTTTAAATTGAATAACAGGACAAGAAAACTCGTTTAAACGCGTATAAGTCGAATAACGAGACTTGGCAATTGATTTATATGGAATAACAAGTTAAAATGAAATATTGCTCTTCAAAAACTCGTTTAAGCAGTTCTGAATGGTATAACGAGACTCACAAATTCGTTTAAATGGTATTAAATGGTATAGCGCACTTTGCAAACTCATTTAAACACATTTGAATAGAATAACGAGATTCTCATACTTGTTTAGATGCATTTAAATAGAAAAACACTCATTGCACACTTGTTAAAACATGTTTAAATGGTACAACGAGACTATCAAACTCGTTTAAAATGAATAACAAGACTTGGAAACTCGTTTAAATTTAATAACACTAGTCGAAAATTCGTTTAAACGAGTTCATATGAAATAAAGCGCTT